>QAXF01005431.1:22755-32755 GCA_004335645.1 Dunaliella sp. WIN1
GTGTGTGTGTGTGTGTGTGTGTGTGTGTGTGTGTGTGTGTGTGTGTGTGCACGCGCACGTGCGCAAGCGCATGCGTGCGTGCATGCATGTGAATGCAGCTCTATTCTCCTCTCACCTCTTTCACCTATTTGCCTCTGGAGAACTTCCTTCCATCCCCCTTTCAAACTCTCATGCCACAGTTGTATAGTCATGCTAACTTGCACTTGTGTTCTGTTAGCCAGTTCTGTTCCCGGTGGACTATGTTGAGGTCCCTATGCTTATGGTATCGGCAGGCTGCTAGTAATTCAAACTTCAGCTTCAATATTGCACCAAATCATATCCAGCATCTCTCCTTGATGAATTCTCTCAGTTCAGCAAAACGTGCCCCACCTAGCATACATGGCTGAGTGAAACCAAACTTACACCAGGGTTGACCCGTTCGCGGGATTGAAACATATACATCGTTATCGTGTAAATTACATATTTTAGGACCTTTTGCTTGAACTCTTGAGCAAAATGGGGAAAGGGCCCCAACCGCCCCCCCACAACCACTCCTGACCCCTAAACAGAGTACAAGCAACAATGGGTAGGCACAAGGGCAAGGAGTGGTACCATGTCAAGGTCATTGTGCAGAAGCCCAACAACCCCACAGTGGAATGCAAGTACTGCCTTGGTTTGATGTTTGCTCCCCCATCAGGGAGCGTTTCCCGGGGGTGACTGAACTGGAATAACGGAACTTGCAAATAGTGGCTGAATCAGCTAGTTATCAGTAGCAAATTCAGTAATAGGAACCTGCAGGCAGAGGGAGACAACTGCCACTCATCAAAGTTAGTTCAAACTTTCTTCAAACTGTCTACCCTGTAAAACATCAATCACAAACTTTTGCCCATAAAAATAAGTTCACTATATCACAAGCAGTATGAGCGGGTCAACCCTGATTTACACCATATTCAACCTTTGAGAAGGACCAATCACTGGCTATTTTCTGAGTTAGTTATTCATTACCCATTAGCTCCCAAATTGCTATGGTATGCATTCGGTTGCAGGCATCTTCTGCCTCAGCTAAGCTGTCCTTGTAGGCAAGTACAGCTCCGTAACCTTAACCATACGCAGCTATGGGCAGGGCGCTACTTTTACCTTCAATTCAACCATACGCAGCTACGGGCAGGGCATAACTTGTAAGCTTAACCGTACGTAGCTAAGGGCAGGGTTTAGCTGGGCTGGCCCTGCGAGCTTGCATTAAAGCACGACACAGTTTTGAGCTGGGTTTGCTGCTCCATCCTATCCAGAGCACGAAACAGCTACGAGGTGCATTTGCTGCTCCTTCCTACTCAGAGCATGACACAGCATTGAGCTGGATTTGCTGCTCCTGTGCTTGTGTTGCTTCATCTGCTTGTGTGCTAGCTCAAGGTGTAGCTCAAGGAATTCAAGCAAAGGCAGTTCAATAAATTACATCAGACAGCTGCTTCAGGCGCTCTATTCATGAACTATTGGCAGTTGAGAGTCTATGGATAGACTAGGTCAATACAGGTGAAGCGTGGCCCATATAGCGCGTGAGGTCCTGGCTTCAATCCCTGTCAGGGGGTCAGATTTCTGGCATAACGGTGGGGACTTGGGTCTTTCCCTCAGTGTTCCTTCCCGTCCAGAGTGGCTAGTTGCGTAGCTTTTCTTTTCTTTCTTGAACAAGGACTCACCAGGTTGGTCAGGGAAGTACTTGGCGCACTTTGTGGTCCCACGCTCGACAAGATTCGTAAGCATCACGATGGCCGGGGCTCTTTGCTCGAGCACCATGCGCCAAAACTGAGCCGCAGTTGCCGGGAGGGGACCCTGCACGAGTGCGGAGAGTACGCTTGCGTTGTACGAGCTGCATGTACTGTGCAATCACGTGTACTTGCAGAGTTGCCTTCATGTATGCCGGGGGGGCCCCTGCACGAGTGCAGAGACTGCGCGTGCATTGTGCAAGTTGCAATTACTGTGCAGCACATGTGCTGTGGAGGTGCAGGGTTGCCATCATTAATGCAGGGAGTACAGCATGTGTCGCACATGTGCAGAGGGGTACACGAGTATAACTGAGCGCAGCGGGATGCACGCGGCGCTGCGCCCTCACTGCCCTTCTGGTGCTCAGGTTCTGAGGCCATGAGGCACGCACGTAGTCTTCATGTTACTTACTGTCCCTCTTTCTTTAATCTTGGTTGTAGGCCTTCACATCTAAGGAAGATACAGCTACGTAATCTAGACCTTAATTTTATCCTTAAGCCATGAGGCATGCTATAATTCCTGTTTGCTTTCTTACTTCTACTGAATCCTTGCTTGCTGGTGAAGCAAAATGCCTATGTCACACATGCTCCGCACAGTTGCTTAGATATCAGGCACCGTGATGCCTGTGTGTGTGTGTGTGTGTGTGTGTGTGTGTGTGTGTGTCACAGAAGAGGTGCAGGTTGACATTGAGCCACGACCCTGCATTTGTTGGCTGGCATCGTAAACGGCCTAACCACATATTCCTCACACTTTTGTAGGCAGGTAATGCACTAAGCCCAAGCACGGGCTTTGAAAGACTCAAGAGGCCATACTTAGACTTAGCATGCAGTGGCTCAAGCGTATGTGCGTGGGTGAAAGTGCTTTTCGTGGCGCGAGTAGCTGCAAGATAGCAGGCCTGAACAGCAAGCAAATTGATGATAGCAGGGAAGAAAGAGCAGCTCAGCAGCCTGAATAGGGTGGCTTGCATGAGTTGCAATTCACGATCAAAAGGAGAGAGAGAGAGAGAGAGAGGGGATGGGTGCAGACTAGCAGCAATGCACACAAATCAAAGAGTTCTTACTGAACAATTGCAGGGTTATTGGGAAGTTCTACTAGTCATTGCAAAGCCTTACCCACGTATGCATGTACGCATCAAGATGAGCATGCTGCAAGTAGAAAGGCACACTGTGCGCACTGGCAGCATGGTTGCTGTGCATGCTTGCGCATGCACGTGTGTACTTATACAACTTTCTTCCCAGTCTAACTTCCTGCCCTCCTGCACTCATATGCAGCCCACAGTGCAACACCACACACCTGAGAGCAGATGTAGTTGAACTCCATGCCGCTGGTCCTGTCCTGGGAGTGCACCTTGCTGGCGTTTACGTACTTGCTGTCTGTCCCATCCCACTCCACCTCCACCACGTTGTAATCGTAGGGCAGCACGTTGACGTAGCGGTTCTTGGCTACGTTTTCGGGCTTCTGAGACTCATACACGGTGTGGTCTATCCTGGAGTCGAGGCCCACAACAGTCCGGTATTCGGCGGACAGCTGCCGCAAGTCGGCCAGGCGATTGCTCACGATGTTAAACGCATCGAGCAGCACACCTGCGCAGTGTACCAAGCCCGAGTGTGCTTGCAACTGTTCAGGGCAACTGCGAGCTTGGTGTCCACACAAGCTGCGAGAACTTCGCACACAATTCATGCTGTGCATTATGTGCTGCGTCTAATTGCGCACAGCCAAACGTACCGACAGCAGGCGAGGGAGGAGGCGCAACTGAGGTGCAACTACCAGGCGTGGTTTCTGCCATCCCTCCTACCTCGTGCACCTAGTCGCGATGTATGCGCATCTCTTCTGGGAAATAGAGCTTTGAAATCAACTCGGTTATTTCATAACCTCGCGAGCACCCTTACAGCTATGAAGGGCTCACATTGCCCCACGCACTTGGACCGATCTCAATTTCACTTTGCTTACACTATCTTTCATCCAAATTTTGCAGTATGTTTATGGATTACCAGTACGTTTATAGATTACCTTCAAACTCGTTTTTTTAAGGCCCAGCAAGACAGTCAGCTTCTTCCCTTTTCTTAAAGTGCTTATGGATGCCTGAGTCGGCTGAATTTGACTGGCAAAATTGATGGCTTAAGCATGTGTATCCATACAAATTGCTCGTGCATGTCAAGCGGGGTTTTGTCAAGTGCTCCAAAGCGCCAGTCAAGTGTCAGTCCGTTTCATCATAGGGACAGTGAATCAGACATCAGATGGTCAACCCTGTTAAAATAACTATCTTTCTCAATTGGTCCAACCTCAGCAACAGGTTTGCGCGGGCAAAAGTTGTGCAATAAGTTACGCAAAAAACCAGAGGGGGTTATCGAAGGCCCAAAATGGGTATGGTTTTGGCATGCTCCAAGGGTATGTGCGCCCCAACTTGCACCTTTAAAACTTGGCATGTACATGTAGCTTCCAGAACAAGTGAGCTTGAAAGGTTCAAGTTGGGGCGCACGTCTTTAATCGGCCGCGGCGTGGACCCAACTTTTCATAGCCAGATCTCCACCCCAGATCACCCACTGCACCAAATTACATGATTCCTGGTGCGATGGTGTTCTTATAATAAATAAATATCATTGCAAAAAGAATGGAGTGAAGAGGCTCAATGGTTGGTGAGATGTGCACCTTCAGTCATTTACTTTAGAAGAAATCAGTCACGGTAGTGCTGTTCACTTCCGGACCAAGTGTTTTGGATGTAAATTTTTATATCAGAGGTGGATTTATGAAGAAAAACTGGTTGGCAAAACTGGTCTCAGAATCTCAGATGGTGGGCTGATTGGTGAGATACAGGGGAGGGGTGCCCAGACAGAGATCAGACTGCCTTCCCAAAAACACGTGGAGCTCCAGCTGAATGGCCAAACACTTTGAGAAGAAATTAAAAAGTCGCTCTGCGCAGTTCTTATGGGCCTCTGTCCCTTGTCACAGATTTCGATGCCCATGCAGGTTTGGGCCTGCTGCCCAAACGGAAGTCCTGCTGGCCCGAATCTGAGGGGTCTAAGTAGTTTATTACAATATAGTAAATAATTTTGTCGGTCCTGGAGCGCCGTGGTGCAGCAGCAGCGGAGGAGTGAGCCGTTGACCGACTGAGACAGCTCATTGTGCCCTGCTGGAGCCCGAGGGAGGCAAAGGCCGGACCTCCCTTGCACCAGAGGTGAGCACTAAGATGTGTTGCATGATTGCATCACTTCAGCTGTCTGTGTGAAGCTGCATGTGTAACTCTGGGCAAGACAGTGTGTGACAGCTGCATGCAGCGCGCACACAGAGCCACGCACAAGGCATTCTTGCATGAAATTCTTACATCATGACTGATGATTAATGCAAAGTCATGCACTTGGCGCGTTGGAGGAGCTGCTCATGCACCTTGTGTGTTCATGCTTAAGCGCTGTCACCAAACGCATGTGCCTGAGCCAAACACAACACGCTGCACTTTTCTGCACAGGCTCAGCGCCAGTGGGCAGGCCTGGATGCACAGATTGACGGTGCAAAGTGGCTGGGCAGTGCGGCCTGCGCGCACACAGCTAAATGAGTGGGAGTGGTTGTGGTTGTGGTTTGGAGTGTGCAGGATGCCCTTCCTCGGCGGTCAATACAACCTAGATTTGACTCTGGCGTGCAGAAAAAATGTGTGGGCATCTTTTGCATTTGCTTTTACATGAATCCATCAGGATCCATGCACACAGCATAACTGCCCTCCCCACGCTCAAAAAACACCTGGAAACTGAGCACATCCCTACCTGCAGACACCCAACCCGCCGCACGCTCCCAAAACTCTGCAGTCAGCCCCTCAAGCACATCATGCTGGACCCCCATGTCGAGTTTGGTGCCAAAACATCCAGTGCATGCGCATTTAGTGCACCAGAACCTACTTTCAGGGCCAACACTTAGCAAAATTGGACCCCAAAGTTGGGTGAATTTCAAAAGTTGGCTGCTCCGCCCAGCAAGCGCATTGTTGGAAAGCTGGCGTTAACAGGACTAGTTTGCACTGTTTCTTGCAAGGAATGGCCGCCTGCATGGCCAGTTGCTGGCCCNAACGTGCTTTTTTTGCCCCAATTTGCCGCATGCAACAGTGGTCTAAGGTGCTACAGGCCCAACTTCCTTATGTTTTTCAGCCTGCTGCCTAAACTAAGTTTGCTTAAACCACTGACCAAGTTTGAGCTCACAAGACAGCATTCCACGTCTTTTCTTGTGCCGTTTTTGTAGGAAAGGTGCCAAAAACGCATGAAACCCTTGCAATTTTGAACATAGAAGGCCTGGCAATTCTTCAATTTCCTCCATTTTTGTTGCAATAGATGCTTTAACTTAATGCACAACCAACTCGACAAAAATGGTGGAGTTTGGAGCCGTGGTGGGCTACTTATGTGTAAAAACACGTGATTGAGGCAGTGATCTGAGATTGGGGCGGCCCCAGATCGCCCCCTGGGCAAGTTTTCCAGATTATAAGTATGCAGCCCCTAATGTTTAGCTATTGAGTAGCAAAACACAAATTTTTAGTCCAATCGGTGCAAGTGACCTTGGGGACTGAGCACCACTACACTGATTGAAAGAAGGTCAAACTGGGTCAGCAAATGGATCCTCTTGAAACCAGAATTTGAACACCCAATACGAATAAGTACCTTAGTTCAAGAATGCTGGCGGTGTTGTGGGGTCAAATTAGGCTCTGGTTGGGTCATGGTGGCTCGCTATGCGTGCAATCTAGGCCAAATCAGGCCAAAAACCCAGGCTAGTTGCTCGTCCAGGCCACCATTTCAGCCCAAACTTCATCAATAGCCTAGTTATATGCTATTATTACATGTTACAACAAAAAACGAGCATGCCCAGACTTTTGCCCAGATAACCCCCTCTGACAAAAAACTCTGGCGGACCGAATATGTAATGTACTTGTTTACAACCCTGGCAGCTGCTTAACCGTGCGCATACACCAGACAGCTAATTACACAGAAGTACACACTGCAGTGGCAGATAGGCTTATATGATCACACAAAGGTGTGCTTACGAGTTCACCACACTATCCTGAAGCTCAACCAAGTTGACCAAGGCTTCGGCAAGGCAGCTTGAGGCAAGTGCATCCATGCATATCCACAATCACGCCTAAAAGGCTGTATCCCACGCTTACACTGGAATATCTATGCGCTCACGTCACTGCTGCAAGGCACTAGCAGCCTCCACCTGAGCTGCTAACACCATCCCCAGCTGTCAAGCCTTAGAGATCAATCATAAGAGACAGACAGGCCCCAGCGTTCAGTCCTACACCAGCAAGACAGGGTCTCCTTCATGTAGCGCGAACGTTGGTGAGTACCATGCAGTTGGGTGCGTTGCACGGTAACTCTCCCATGGAATTGGGGAGCATAGGCTGGCACTTGTTCCCCTAGAAAACGGGATTCATCCAGTAATTCCCTGGTAAATGGGACTCATGCAGCGTCCTTGCAAGGCGTGAACCGTACATACAAGTACTTTTAGGCAAAGCATGCTTCACCTTCAGTGCGCACAGAGGTGCATGCACACTTCAGGCACCACAGCATGCTTTTTATGAGAGCCTTCCAACTGACATAGGGCTCATTGGAAGCGCTGGATGATGGACTTCACGGTGGTGCCTCCTTCCCCAAACGCCTCGACCGACCCGCCCAATCCCCAGTTGACATTGGACGGCACACGCTCCATGGTGGGCGTTTTGGACAACCTCCGCCTATTGGCCTCAAGCGCTGCCTCGTCCAGCGCCTCTTCAGGCGCCACATCAGAGGCCAGCTTTCCAGGCCTGTTGGTGGTGGGCGTGTGCAGGCAGCCTGAGGGGACTGCGCTGAACGCTGACCCAGCTGCGCTCACCCCGGTGCCATTTGGAGCAGTGTTGCACGGGCCGCTGTCTTCGCTGCTGTGCAACCTCCACTGCTGCTGCTGCTGCTGCCAGGGCTGAGCGCCGCTTGCCAAGCTGCCCTCCTTGGAGTACGCGCACAAGCTCGCTCGCTCCTCCTGTGGGGGCTGCATTGGCGGCTGACCCGGCTGCGCATCATGCAGCGGCCCACCATCAAACTTGGCTGCTGCACTTGCCAGGCCCTCATTGCCTGTGGGCCAGGCTTTCATGGCCACCCCATGACTGCTAGTCACACTGCGGCTGACAGCCTCGCTGCCTTGGCTGCCGATGCACAGGCTGTCAGCACCATACAGCGCAGTGGCTGTGCTGCCGCTGCTCTTTTGGGGACTGGCCGGCCCCCCTTGCTGCTGCAGCATGCCGCCAGCCAGTACCTGCTCGAGGGCAGGTGCTGCAAGCGGCATGCTGCTCATGGGGTCTGCGGCCAGCTGGCGGTTGCGTGGCGGCTGGGGAGTGAGTGGGGGTGTTGTGCTGGTGGAGCGAGCTTGGTCGGGATGTGGCTGCGTGTCGTTCATATGTTGCGTCAGCAGCGTGACCAGGCTCTCCTGCGTGTGAAGCGTGTTGTGTTGGGGGAGGGCGCTCAACAGTGGTGCCAGTTGAGCTGGCTGCCTCATGGACCTGCTGCAACATGCAGCAATAGGCACTCGAGTGTTTTCATCCCCATTCATACGATATTGTACATGAATCAGCATGTAACACCTGCGAGATGACCAGCTAGGCAAGGTTCACGTGGATCACATGATTGTAGCTTGTCCATCTAGGGGTCTACGTGTCTGTCCTTGAGCCCCTACGTTGTCATCTGCAGGTTGGGTTTGCAGGAAGCTATAGATCTGTCGAGCTGAGCTTGGGTTGCCTGTATGCTGCAGCCAGCAGCCCATCAAGCCTGGTGACTTGGCTCATTCCCTAGTAGCACTGAGAAAGAGCTGCAGTAGTGAACTGTGACAGGGGGTAACGGATGAGGTGGCACTGAGTAGTCTCCGGTTCACTTTGTATCACGAGCCGGGAGCAGCTGTCCACCTCATTTTATTTGGGCTTTTAAAAGAAGCAAGGTAGCACTTCATTACCTCATTTCTACTCTTTGTCATGTCATGTGCAAATGCACCTGCCCCCCTACACCCCACTAGTACGTTACACGCTGCCGGCTTACAAAACTGTCAAGGCCTTACACCTTTGGCTACCTGCACAACCAATATTGCACTATTGTGCCAGGTCAATGGCGACCATAAGCACACTGCCTTACTGCAGCCAGAATGCTGCTAGTACAGAGCACTTTGGAGCTTGCGCATACGCCTGCAGCCCTTTGTTTCTGGCAGCAAGGCAATATTGAGGTGTATTGGGCTGCAGTATCCAACATTGCACCCGCGATTCTCTGCAGAGCATGAAGATGTAAGTATAAAATTCTCAAGCATCGGATGCTGCCTTCATGCAGCAGTCATGCCAACAGGGCCGTACTTAGAGTAACATGGAATACAAGGGTAAGGTGCCGCACCTTGGTCGCCAGCTCTGCCACAAGCTTTGCATTCTGGGCCTGCACCTCCCCCAGCGCTTTCAGCAGAGAGGCAGCCTGGTTTGCTGTGTCGTCAGACAAGCCCCGCACCGTGGCGAGCTCGTGCCATAACTGCAGCAAAGCAGAGCATGACCTGATTACTGGTTTGCTGTGTCGTCAGACAAGCCCCGCACCGTAGCGAGCTCGTGCGGTAAGTGCAGCAAAGCAGAGCATGACCTGTTCACTGTAGCATTGATGGGACATCAGTGACACAAACTGGCACTCTGCCTCTGGACATGTCCTTATCAATCTTCCAATGCCATGTGTGCAACGATAGGTCATTCCACAGCATGAGCTAGTTGCTAATGTGTACACGCTTGCTGAAGCTCTGGCAGCATGAGCTCCTTTTATGCTTGTGCCCTGGTTACACTCGATGAACAGAGATGTAGCATTATAAGAGAGCAAGCAAGGGTGGCTATGCAGTGACTGAATGACCTGTAATTTTGTGGGCCAAATAGTTTAAATAAAATCTACTTATGTATGCAGCATGGCATGCTACCATTGCTGGTCATTGTTGAGCAGCATGGTGCTTAACAGCACCAGCAAATAGCTACAAGGCACCCATGCAAAAGTTAGCTCTGGCTTCCACATACATTTCTATGCTGTTAGTACACAGATTTAGACTGGAGGCTACAGCTGCCTAAGTGCGAAGGACAAGTGCCTTAACGGAGCTGCGAGCAAAGCTTACGTTTGACAGGTTGAGTGCCACAATATTGCCTTAACAGAGCTGCAAAAAAAGCTTGCATTTTTCAGGTTGAGTACCACAGTATTGCTTTAACAAAGCTGCGAGCAAAGCTTGCATTTGTCAGGTTGAGTGCCCACATTAGCGAGCA
>QAXF01005437.1:4836-15033 GCA_004335645.1 Dunaliella sp. WIN1
CACACACACACACACACACACACACACACACACACACACACACGCACACACACTGTGCGCGCTTAATCCCCCCCACCCCCCCAACATGCACATTACAGGTGGCGGGCTCCACCTCGAGCAACTCGCTCACCGTGAAAGAGGCTGGATGTGGAAAGGGCAAAGGTGCTGGACCTCAGCGCATGGATTGCTCATGCTCCTTGAAAGACTGCTATCTTCTACTCTCAAATCTTTCATTGCAGTCTTTCTGTGCAGCGCAGCTGTGTCCATGAGGTTTTCAACCATTGCTGAGCGCTCCTTGTTCATCCATCCGTGCAACCACAGGCATCTTTTCTGTAAAGGACTTCAAAGAGGGAGACGTGATTTTCAGGGAGCGCCCGATGGTGAGAGTAGCCTGCTTGCACTTGTACAGTACTGGGCAGCAATGCAGGGCCTGAAACTTGCAGCAGTTAGAGCATCTGCCCTCGTGTCCCTCTCACGGGGCTCAAAGTAAGATCTCTTGGCAGCCTGGAGTGTGCTGCATGGTGATTTTAAAATTTCGGAGGTATTGAGGAGGCCTGCCTAGTACTACCAGGTGTTCAATGAAGTGTGCACCCCATCTGCAACCAGAAAGCCCGATGTGTATGATACGCTCTCTCACTTCATTCTCAATACTGTGCTGCTGTGGGAAACATCTTAAGCAGCGTGCTTCAGTTGTACAGAAAAGACCATCTCTGCTTTCATGGCCAAAGCATTGCTCACGCTCTTCTCCTGACATTTGAAGGTTGAGCATTTAAAGCTCCTGCGCGATGAGAGCTGCTCTTCAATGCAGCTAATTTGTTTAGTTTAACAAATCAGTACCTGGAGAGTCAGAGTCAGTGACTTCACGCACCATGCTTTGAGCAGCACAGGATGGCTGTCTGCTTATCCAACCATGCCTTCGTTTCTGTTCCCTGATAAACATTGCTTACCAACTCATCATCCACAACCCTCAACAACGTGACACTTGCTTCTGCGCATCAACCCGCCTGCTGCATCGCTCTGTGGCTTCAGGTCGCCATGCAGCACACTTCGAGCAGCAAGGAGACCACCATCTGCTCGCACAGCCATGTGTTTGTTGGTATGTGTAGACTGAGGTGTGCATTTCCCTTTTATTGATGTTTAATTAAGGGTCTCGTAGGCCAGAAGGACAATCCCGCTCCACTCCAGGCTTAAGGGACCATAGCCTGCATGCCTGCATCATATGTGCTGCATGTATATGTTGATGCATAATCGCATCGCACACGTGAGTGTGCAAGCTGCATTGATAGGCTAGTCACACATCACCCAGGTGCAAGTATTATTGGTGGGTTCCTTGTACAAATGGCCATTTCGGCGGCCCTGCCCTACCCTTATTAACTTCTCACTATGCCTGGTACCCATCTGCTTCTCAGGCTCCGTGGAAGCCCTCATTGCCCAGTCGCTGGTGCACGTCATAGACAGCGCTGCAGCCCTCGCAGGTGGGTCTTGCGGCATGCTCACCCAGAAGTAGGTCAAGTTCCAAGGTGGCCTACCATCTAGGTGAAAAAAAACGGTTGGGTAAGGTCCAGCTAAAAAGTATTATTATGCAGAAAACCCAGGTGCTGTTGTTGACATCACAATAGACTGGCCGCGTGTGCCCCTGTGCTTGTGTGCTTTGGGGTGCGTTGCAAGAAGTGCAGCTGATCAGGCTAGTGATGCAGCAGTGCGGGGGGGCACATGACAAGTGGTGCAGCTGATGACTACGTTTGTGCCGCGACAGTGCTTGGGGGTGTTTGACAGGCAGGTGTATTACAAGGCATGCATGCAACGCACCTCCCCTAGTGGGGGGGCAAAGGTCCCACTCTGGAGCCTTAGTTTGTGGACATTAGCAGGCTTAAGGCCAGATTTGGTGCTGTCACCTGCAGTGAGGGGCGGCGATGACTAGTACCTCCTCAGAGTTGCGCAGCAGAAACAGGGGTGGTGCTCATTTGGCTAAGCTTAGGTTAAATCATACCAGTAATTCCTCAGAGTTGCACATTAGAAGTAGGGGCGGTGCTCATAATAATCAATTCAATTAAGATTGAGGTTCCTGGTAGTTTCTCAGAGCTGGGCAGCAGAATGAGGGGCGTTGCTCATCAGGTTCAGGTTGGGTGAGGCTACTGGTAGTTCCTCCTGGCATCATGACCGCACATGCGTACCCTTTCTTGTGTACGGTCCCCTGCTCAGATGCAGGCCCTGATGAAGATGGTATTGAAGATGATGAGGCACAGGAAGTGCAGCACCGACTGTCTTTGGTGAGGGAGACACTTACGCTTGTCCAGTTTAAGTTGCATACTGCTCTGGCATCACCAAAGACAGCTAGGGATTACCTTGCGTTGCAACAAAACAGCATGACTCTCGTAAGGTTAAGATTACATGGCTGTACTTTTCTACAAGGGCAGCTGGTGTGGAACAGAAGACGCCTGCAACTTAAGACCAATACACCAAGAAGGAAGGCAAATAGGGCTATCAGGCTAGCTTTGGCATATCAGCAAACAGCAACAAGAAGAGCAACTCCCAAAGCATTAAAACTCATGTAAGGAAGGCTCGCAAAAACCCCATCAGTGTGATTCCTTGCCCTAGTTTGCTTGAGCACAGTGCCACTGTTCTGGTTGGCAAAAATAGAGCACCAATGTAAACATACTGACATATTCATACAAACATACATGAGCATTGCGCGCACGCGCGCGCGCGCACACACACACACACACACACACACACACACACACACATACACACACACATTCAGAGCCTCACGCATTATTGGTACGCATAAGACCATGAACGCAATGACACATGTTTCTTTTTTGGCTATGCACCACAGTTGCTGGAGATGATGGTGATAGTAAAAGGTCTGAGCCTGCTGATGGCAAGGGCGAGTGAGTGTGCTCTGTCTGTGCCCTCTGGTTCCTCCCACACCCTGCGAAACCTGCTCTACCCTGGGGGGGCAGCATGAGCCCTATAGCTGCCCCCTATAGCACGAGCAGGGACACAGCAAGCCCCCACAGGTGTCACAGCCTGTGCACGGCATGCTGCCACGCCCATGATGCGCACATGCATGGCTGGTCTGCAGCCTGCAGGGTGCGTGCTCATGGTGTGTGGTACAAACGCTGACCCTCACGGAGGTTAGCCTGAGGCATGGCTACCCTCTCCTTGCAAGCAGCAACAGAGTGTTGGGTGGGGGGGGGTGTAAGTTGTAGGGGCGCACAGCTGGGCATACTGCCGTCTTTTATGCAGCAGTCCATGACCGCAAAAAGGATGCTGATCCTCATCTGTGGTGCTTGCATGCATGCTCCTTCCATAGCTCCTTGCTGCAGTGTTCTGGAGCAAGTGTCTTTCGCTCCTCCTTCCTTTCTGGCGCTCATGTGCTTCCCTGCTTGAACCACCCTCACCTTGACATTGCTGCACTGTACCTTGCAGCTATGTTTGCAGCACATGGCTGTGTTCCATCATCGTGCCGTTGGTGGCTGTTCCGTGCCCAGAGGCTATGTAACAGCTGGCCGTGGCAATGCAATTACGGCCCTTCTTTGTTCCAAATCTTGATCCTTTTTGGTGGTGCATTCCAATCTATTTGATGCCATACCAATGTGCTGCACATCCGATGTAATGCCAACCCAATGTGATGCCAACCAGCTCCTTGAAACGTGCATTCCACTGCTTCTATAGACTGCTTTGTATGTGGTATTGTGCATAACCTATGTTCTTATCATCTGCTTCAGGGGTAAAGGGTGTCACCCCTTTGCGTCCAACCTAGCTCTCTTGTCACACCCTGTGTGCTCTGTGTACCCCTGGCAATCCGCCGTTCCTTTGTGTGGTTGCTTGTGCAGAAAATAACCTCCTTTAGCTTGAAGCATGCTTTAGCAACACTGCTAGCTAGACAATTGTTGTTAAGGCAGAGCCTTCCCTTAAATCTCAGTTGCTTTTTCCCCGAGGCATGTGTACATGATCTGGATTTTTTTGGTTGCTTGCGTGGTTAGGCTTCCGTAAAGGGTGACCTTGGTTCAAAGCAGCTGCAGATTCAGGATTTGTGCATGTGCAAGTTAGCCTGCATGCATGACATCAAGCAGCTGCAGTCAAACCTAATAGCACACAGCTGTGGCATCCCCTCGCATACTCGTTCATGTGCAGATCAAGCATATGTGAGCATGCACGACATCAAGCAGCTGCAGTCAAACCTAATAGCACACGGCTGTGGCATCCCCTCGCATACACGCTCATGTGCAGATCAAGCATATGTGAGCATGCACGACATCAAGCAGCTGCAGTCAAACCTAATAGCACACAGCTGTGGCATCCCCTCGCATACACGTTCATGTGCAGATCAAGCAGCATGTGAGCACGCAAGAGATTGAGCAGCTGCAGAGAGGCAAGCTCAAGCTGCCTTTGAGCGAAAGGATGGAGCTCCCGGAGCCGGTACGATCAATTTTGAGCGAGCTGCATTTTGGGCACAGTCTGAAATGGTTCCTACGGCTGCTCGTTGTGCTATATCTCTTCCTTATACTCCTCACCTACTAGTCACCGCCCGCTGCCGTGGCAGCTGATGCCGGTCATTAGTAAGCAAGCTCCAGAGGAAGGGATAGAGAAAGGAAGAGCTCAGCACACAGCTCCAAATGCAGCCTCTGAAGCACTGGGATGCAGAACCTGCTCCATGGCCTTGCCACCTGACCCATACATGAGCTGTGACCTATGTGCGCTGGTAACTTTGGAGCTGTGTGCATGCTTGAGTGATTAATTATTCACTGCATCCATGCCACCTGCTTGCTGTGCTTACTACCGTGGCCAGGTGGATGTGGTGTTGTGTATGCCAGTCAGGGTGCTAGGGTCATCTTAGTGCGCCACCTGCTTGCTGTGTACTCCAGCCAGGATCCTGAGATCACCTTACCGCGCCACTTGCTTGTTATGCTAGGTACCATGCCAAGGCAGCTGCGGTGCTGTGTTTAGGCCTTAATGCCACTCTCACATGCCACATGTGTGCTATGTTCGGTGCCATGCTGTGTATTCCAGCCAGGCCGCTGACTTCTCATCATGCCTTTCTTGCTTTTCTTCTGAATTTGGATTGACAATCTAAGGTTGCAGGCGTCTTCTGCTTCATTTAAGCTGCCTTTGTAGGCAGGTACAGTATGCACCCTTGACCTTATCACGCCATACTCTTGCTTGCTGTCAAAGATGCCGTGCCGAGGCGGCTGTGGCGCTGTTTTTGCCAGTCAGGGCGCTGACTTCATACAGCGCCATGTTTTTGCTCGCTGTCGAAGGTGCCGTGCCGAGGCGGCTGTGGCGCTGTGTACGCCAGTCAGAGTGCTGAGGAGGCCGCATGGCAACAGCAGCACTGCCTGCTGTGCCCTGGCCAGCTAGGTACGATTTGTGTGACGTAGTAAGAGGGTTATCGGTTTTGTGATGCCACTTCCACAAATGTACAATTACTTCTATCGTAACAATCTGTGCCGGCTGTGCCCTGGTCAGCCAGGTATGACTCGTGCCTGCTATGCCCTGGCCAGTAAGGTAAGTGGCCAGTAAGCTGCCCTCGAAGACAGGTACAGCTATGTAACGTTGACTTTCTTTATAGCTTCGTGAGCTCACACCAGTGAGCTCACAGCACCACCTGTCACAAGGATACTTGTAAGCAGGCCATCCACAACTGACATCTTGTTAAACAGGGCATGACAGACACAAGTCATATCTTGCTGACCAGGGCATAGCAGGCACACGTCATACCTGGCTGACCAGGGCACAGCAGGCGCAAGTCATACCTAGTTTAGTTGAAGCAGAAGACGCTTGCAACCAAAGGTTGAGGTCACATAGCTGTACTTGCCTACAAGGGCAGCTTAGATGAAGCAGAAGACGCCCGTAACCAGAGACCAAAAAACCTAGGAAGGAAGGAACTATCAAGCTAACCAGCGTGGCAAGAGTTTGTGCTGCGCGGGTTGCACTTTTTTGTGTAGTCTTGAGTGTTGTGTTGTGTGGTGAGTGCGCATTGTGCTCTGTGTGTGTTTCGCTGTGTGTGATGTGCTGGTAGCCTAGCTGAGATGCAAGCAATGCTTTGGCATCATGCGCAATGTAAGGCTTGCTACCTAATCTGCTCTTGTTCAGTGTTGTACCTCTGCTACAAGCTGCTTTGGGCAGCCCCTCTCTGTTGCATACCTACAACCCTCTCCCTGGAGCAACTTGTACCCCTGTTACTCTCTCCTGACCCTCCACCGGAGCAGCCTACCTCTGTTATGCCCTTTAAACCCAGCAGTAGCTTGCATATCATCTAACTCCATCCGTCTGGTCCAGGAGCATCTCTAAGATGTCCTGGGCGTTGGCCTAAGCCATGCAACTTCAATCAGCCTATAATAAGCTCCTCCAAAAACGCAAATTTTGTACTTCATCTCCTGTTTTTGATGGTCCACTAATTCTGTTCTTGATAACTTCCTATGCAGCGGCTGGTCCATCTCCTGAGCCCAGGGCTTCAAGCAGCCAGCATCCACCCGATGGGGACGGGTGCGGGTCTCGCTCATCAGTGGCAGGCAGTAGCAGCTCCCACCAACAATCAAAGGCTGAGGGTGCCACTGAAGCAGGGCATGCTCCTGGCTGTGGCAGTGGACCGAATTTACACCTTGTCCAAGGCTTGGAGGTCAACAGGTGTGTGTCTGGCAGGTGCTTCCACATCATACGTGCCACATCATCCTGTTCCCCAGCATATTTGCCACATAACACACACGCATCAACAACACACTTGCTGCATCATCCTGTTCCACGGCTCATGTGCTACATTACACACACACATCAACAACACAGTTGCTGCATCATCCTGTTCCACGGCTCATGTGCCACATTACACACACACATCAACAACACACTTGCTGCATCATAATGTTCCATGGCACATATGCCATACTTTTCAAAGGCATGCCACGTCAAGTATGCCACATTGCACATAAAGTACATGACATTTTGCTCTGTTTGCCTGACCCTTGAGCATGTAAAGACCTATGCGTGCTTTCCACAGCTTGGGCTTGTGCTAACAGGCTTCTGACCTCTAATCAAGCGGTAGTTATATTTGATTTGTGTGTAATGCAAGTTGTGCAGAAAAGGCTGCTACTAAAATGGCAGAGAAAGAGAACTTACTTGACAGAAAGCGTCCTTCTTGCTGCCAGCCGCCTATAATAGGATTGTACAAGTGTGTAAGTGAACAGATGTTGCAGCCCAGAGCTTGCGTGCATAGCTTTGATGTCTCTGTAAGGTTGTCATCCAAACACGTGGCATGTGCGTGCTGACAGATAGGGTGGCAGCAACGGCAGCACGTTGCGTGCAGAGCAATACTTGCGTGAAAGTTAGGGAGAGAAGGACAGGAGACAGGAGGAGCTCAGGAGCTAAGACAGGGTTGTGGACTGACCTTGCAAAACAGCTGTTTTCCTCTGTTGTTGAGTGTTAGAGTCACACGGCTGTCATTCCAGCCTAAGCTCTTTGTTCCCACTGTCGTATGCAAGCAGGACGCAGCTGGCTGCCTTCTACGAGCATGCCGCCCGCACCAACGACATCTTTGTGCTCGTGGCCAAGGCAGTGGCCATGACTGCGCTGCGCGCCAAGCACATACTCCAGCA
This sequence comes from Dunaliella sp. WIN1, assembly GCA_004335645.1. Taxonomy (NCBI): domain Eukaryota; kingdom Viridiplantae; phylum Chlorophyta; class Chlorophyceae; order Chlamydomonadales; family Dunaliellaceae; genus Dunaliella; species Dunaliella sp. WIN1. The sequence continues at coordinate 12,435 of QAXF01005437.1, forward strand.
GCAGCAGCAGCAGAAGCAGCAGGGGCCCATGCAGCACACAGGGCAAACACAGCGAGAGGGTGTTGTGCCTGATGGCCCGCTTCAGCTGCAAGGGCAGCTTGCAAGCTCAGTCTCTGCCTCAGCAGCACAGACTAATGGCAGCAGTAGCGTGGGGCCTGGCAGCAGTAGTGTGGGGCCTGGCAGCAGTAGTGTAGGGCCTGGCAGCAATGGCGTGGGGCCTGGCAGCAGTAGCGTGGGGGCTGGCAGCAGTAGTGTGGGGGCTGGCAGCAGTAGTGTGGGGGCTGGCAGCAGTAGTGTGGGGGCTACTACTGGCTGCACCCAGCAGGCACCAAGTGCCTATGCACAGTGGGCGTGGCGCCGCATCAGGGAGGAGCACAGGGCAGATGGCACTGGGCCTAGCACCTCCTCTGACACTGCCAGCGACCTGCCAGGTAATTCATACTAGCTGGTGAGGCGATGTCCTTGCAATGCCATGCCTTTTGCAACCCCATGCCGTCTGCAAAGTCAACTGGGGCTGTGCCTGGTAGGTGGCATCAGGGAGGGGCACAGGACGGGTGGCCCTGGGACAAGCTCCTCTCCTGACACAGCCAGCGGCCTGCCAGGTAAGCTTTAGGTGAGACCCGTAAGGCGCTGAGTGCCTGTGCACAGTGGGCATGGTGCCATATGGGGGAAGGGCACAGGGATGTTCCTGGGCCCAGCACAACCTCCTACTCCTCTGACACTGCAAGCAACCTGCCAGGGTAAGGTCAAAGTTGAGGTCAGACGTGAGGAATAAGTATGCTTTTCCCTTTTACGGGCCCCTTCCTTGTACAACGGCTGACACCGATCTCTGCAACCCTTGCACCTATTTACCCATCTGTCTCCTCCTTTGACCATGCCTCCTCTGGGTCAACTGCATGGCTCCACAGATGCTGCTGATCCTCTTTAGTTCTTATGACGAGTAATATGGTGATCACCTGATTGCACCTTGCAACACGTTGACCCTGTGCAGGCGCTGCTGATGCTGCCCTGCTTGAAGCATGGCTGCCCTTTGCAATGGGCTGGAAGCGCCTTTGGTGGGACAGCGTCGCTGTCCCTGATGACGTTGATGATGAGCTGGCATTTCGGCAGCAGCTCAAGTGAGTGGAGGCCCGTTAGGTAGTGTCTGCCTTTTCACACCAGAGCATCAAAAATCTTTTAAAGTGTCTGCCTTTCTACACCAAAGCGTCAGAAAGTTTTAGTAGTGTCTGCCTTTTCACACCAGAGCATCAAAAACCTGTAGTAGTGTCTGCCTTTTTACACCAGAGCATCAAAAATTTTTAGCACTGCCTGCCTTTCTACACCAGAGCAGCATAATCCTTCATGTTTCCCCTCTATGAAGTACCTGCTTTTCATGAGCAGGCCAGCAGTCACTCGTCTTGATTGAAGGCCTTGTCCTTTGCAGTCATTGTGACCCTGAGGGTGTAAACCTTGGATACGATGTGTTATGGGCATTGCATTGAGAGGGTGCTTAGTTGAAAGGAATGGCTGCAGTTGGGGTTGCTTCACCCTCTACTGAGACCTTTGAGAGCTCATCATTGGTGATGTGCCTGCTCTTGTGCGCAAAGCAACCGCTGTACACGTGAAAGGGTATTATGACAAATGCACATAGCAACTGCCAGTCACGCTGAAGGTTTCCTGCCCTGGCCCAATGCATAGTTGCCTTTCCGGCTCCCCAAGGCCGTGAAGGGGTACCAATTTCTTTAATGCAAGCACAGGGGCGGTGTGCGCTGCCAATGGCCTGGCATGTGCACTCTTAGAGCTCTTCATGTGAAGCATAAGGGCTCTTAATGGGCCTTGATCTGCAAACCTCGCTCCCTGTGCTGCAGTCCTTGAGGCGTCGCTTCATCTGGTACACAGTGTAGTGAACTATGCTTACTGGCTGGCAAGGCAGCTTGCACCTTTGCATATACTCGTCCAGGGACCCGACACGTGAGTCCTTGGAGAAGCTGAATCCTGCATGGCCAGGGGTCCTGGCCTGCTTCCCTGCGCTGCAGCTTTTGAGGCATTGCTTCATTTGTACACTGTGCTGTGTAATACATCATGCTCATTGGCTCGCGACCCGCACCTTTGCATACACTCACGTCCAGGGACCTGACTTGTGAGTCCTTGGAGAAGCTGACCTCTGCCTGGCCAGGGGTCCTGGCCTGCTTTCCTGCGCTACTGTCCCTGGATGTGTGGGGTGGCCTGGTGGGCATGTTCGAGCTCAACAACCTTGCCATGGCAGTACCCTCACCTGTTGAGGACTATTTCCTTCTGGTAGGTCCAGGCTTGAAAGGGCTTGCTGCGTTGAACGTAGGGTGGTCCAGTGGCATGTTGTGCGTGTGGAGGGCACGTCAAAGCCTGTAAGTTGAGCCTTATCCTATATGCTTGCTGTGGGATGTTTGCCTTGTCACTCAATGCCCCACTTGCCATCATGCTTGGCAGCTCAACCTGCAGGCCAGGGCGCGCATGCCCTCATGTGTGTGCAATTGTGTGATTACACACACACACATACACACACACACATGCATACGACTATACTACATCACACACACACACACACACACACACACACACACACACACACACACACACACAC
>QAXF01005441.1:33998-44710 GCA_004335645.1 Dunaliella sp. WIN1
GTGTGTGTGTGTGTGTGTGTGTGTGTGTGTGTGTGTGCGTGCGCATGTGTGAGCGTGTGTGCATGCATGCATCTGTGTGTATGTGTATGTATGTGTATGTGTGTGTGTGTGTGTGTGTGTGTGCGCGCACGCGCGCGTGTGCTTCCGATAAGTAATGAGGCGAGCAACAGCCCCTTTCATACTATGCTGTGCTAAATATCATGTGGGCAGGACGCCCTACATTAGAAGCTTGCAGCACAGAGATATTTGCAATGCATGACCTCCACAAATTCCAAACTTACAAGACCAGCTATCCCCTCAAGCAGGCTTCCAAGCCTGTTGTAACCTACTTGATCAGCTGCCCCCTGTAGCAGGCTGCGTACAAGCCCAGCTTGAACTTACTTAAGCGCCCTTCCCTCTTGGTAGACGTACAAGCCCAGCTTGTACTCACTTGAGCGCTCTTTCCTTCTAGAAGGCCTGCAAGCCTATCGTAACCTAGACTTGATCAGCTGTCCCCTGTAGCAGGCAACCTACAAGCCCAGTTTGAACTCCCTTGAGCGCTCTTTCCTTCTAGTAGGCGTGCAAGCCCGTCGTAAGCTACATGAGCAGTTGTCCCCTGTAACAGGCTGCATGCAAGCACACATTGCACTCACTTGAACAGTTTTCCCCTTGGTGAAGCACCTTGCCGCATCTGCGCCTCCTCAGCGGCACTCTGAGTGAGCACACGGCCAGAAGGGTCCCACATCACTGTGACGCTGCCACTGATGATTTGAGGCACCTACGCATGCACAGAGCAGTAACTTGTTGGCAAACTCTTTCTTTTTGTAGTAAAACATCACACAGGCCGCTACAACAGCAAGCACTCTCAAAAAGGCAAACCTTCATAGCTACGTTCTCGTGATGACTTTAGAGATGTTTGAGCCAAAAAAATTGCCAGATACGAAAGAATACTAGAGAAGATTTGTTCACGTACGTGCTCTCGTTCTTAAATGTTGTCTTGGTCATGGAGATACCTAACAACAACAAGAGAATTAAGTACAACACAATGTACGGTACTTGCATGACGCACCACGCGCACAGGAAGTGCCCCTTTCCCGCCAACACAAGCGCGCGCGCGCGCACACACACACACACACACACACACACACACACACATGCATACAAGAAACCAACCTCTGTGATGGCAAACGCGCCGCACAGGCCTGCACCATGGATAGGAGCCCTGCCTGGCAGATGGCAGCAATCGGCCGCGGAAGAGCTGCCGCTGCCACTACCAGCACTGGTCAGAAGGGCGGTCAGCTCTTCCACTGACGCAGCAGACCCGGGCAGGACAGCGCATAGGGCAGGCCCTGGAGCGCAAGCGTAAGGGTGTTGTTGTTGATGTTGTTGTTGTTGCTTTTAATATCACACCCTGCCAGCACTGGTCAGAAAGGCGGTCAGCTCTTCCACTGATGCAGCGGAACCCGGCAGGAAAGCGCATAGGGCAGGCCCTGGGGCACAAGCATAAGTGACTATAACTCCCTGTCAGCACTGGTCAGTGAGGCGGTCAGCTCCTCCACTGACGCAGCAGACCCAGGCAAGACAGCGCATAGGGCAGGCCCCGGAGAAGAAGTAAGAAGATCGTTGTTGTACACAGCATGAATTCTGAGCACAAGCAAGGGGTTGCCGTTATTACCATGATCATTCTCTGGAGCAAAAGGAGGAGGCTCTCGATTCAATTTGGCAGAGGAGGAGTGGGGAACACAGCTGGGTGCATGCCTAGCACAAGCAGAAAGGAGTGAATTTCTGAGCATGCAGCAAGTCTGAGCAGTCGAGAACACACGGCAGGCCCTGGACAGAGCGTGATACAGGGTCAGCATAACAGTTGTAAATCCTGCATACAGTGAACGAGAGATGGTGGCAAAGTGTTGGAATTGAGCATTGCTACCGGCACCTAGTTGGAATAGTGGTTACAACAAACACAGTAGGTTCAGGTAAATGGGGTTGCAACAAAGGACCTGGATTAGAAGAAGCACTAGGAAAGTACAAGAAGGGCCACTGGCATGGTAGCTACAGCATAAGGATGCACATCAGGTGACAGGAATGTGCCAGGGAAAAGTAGGCAGTTTCAGTGGTTAAAGCCCACCACAACTCAGAGGAGCTTTCTAAGTTGCCTGCTTGCATTGTTAAGCATGTGCTGAGGCAAGAGGCTATGCAAGTTCTAGTGAAAGCTCTGCTAACCTGAATGCCTCAGGACACAAAAGATACTTGCTGTGGAGAGAGGAGTTAAGCGCGATTAAGTGCTCCTGCTGTCTCCATCCTGGACCTTCTTACACTTGAGCGTGAGGTGAGGCGCAGATGGAACTGTGATTAAAACATCAGAAACACGCTACCTTAACACTTAGGGATGGCCAATATAACAAGGGTCGGCCAGGTATATGGTTGGCCATTTAGATTGCTTTATCAAAAGCATGCAACCTAAGAAGCGTCCCAGGCGCGGGGGCAGCAAGGACTGCACAATGCACAGGTTCAAGCATGCAGCGAGCTTTGATACAATAATACCTTGGAAGCATGTCACACCCAGGTGCTGCAAGGACTGCAAAATGCGCAGGTGAAAGCATGCAGCAAGCTTTAATGCACCAGAAGCATGTTACCTTGGAAGCGTGCCAGGCCCGGGTGCAGCAAGGATTGAGAGGCATGGTTGTTCCGGCAGTCCAACACTAGGCCCAGCCGACCACAGCCATACACGTCAGCCACTTCCTGCAGAATTCAAAACACCACAGGGTTAAAAATACCACAGGGTCCAGGATACCACCGTGCTTTGCTGAGAGGTGGGCAGTGTAGCAGCTGTGCTTGTCTGCAATCCACATGCTGGAGGCTTACTGGTGCAGAATGTGAAGTCAAGGGAGCACGGGCAACAGCGAGAGCAGTACAAAAGCCATTCCCTGCTTGTGGCATGTAACACCACCAACGGGCTACACAGTGACTCTGAGCATCCTTAAACTGCACCAAGTCCTGCGTACACTTGCATGGTGAGATGCAACATCAGCTACCGCCTTAGCACATCTTGAACTACTGCATCCCAAGAAACGAGCATAGGGCCGCATAGCATAGGGCCGCATAGCTGCTATCCAAGCATGGCAGACATTGTCTACATCTAAGTTGCCCAGGTTATATACACATTGTCCCAAAAATTAATGCAACTCTGAGCAGTGAGCCGGTGCAGCATATTGCCATAGCTGTTGCTTGGCACAAGCGCGGCAGAAATCCATGATGCCCAAGACAGCAAAGCAGGTATGAGGTACGAGCAACAAAATACGGTGCATTTGCCTTAAATATAAAACCCACTGGTCCACTCAGACAAGAATGCTGCTTCACTCATGGCTTGAAATGAGTGTGGGCGTTTGTATCGGTTACAGCCCTGGTGGGAATGCGCACTGTGGAGAGTGGTATTGCTTCATACATACCAGGAGGTCGCTCAGGAATGACAGCACTGCTGCGTGCATGGCTTGTGGCGAAGGGGGCCATGCCTGGTCCTGCATTGTACAAAGAATACGAGGATTGTATGGGAGCTTGGCACACCATTTGCCTATCCTTGCCCTGGTCAGGCCCACAAACCAGATCATGCTTACCATGTTTGCAGATACCTGGCCACTCACCTGCAAAGATCTGCACCTTTTAAAGTTTGCCCTGAAACAGATGCCTGACCAAGTACCTGATCTGGCCTGATCTGCATCATTACAATTTGTAACCTGGTCACGTACCCGACCAATCAACTGACCAGATCTGCATCCTGACCAAAGCCCTGATGCACCTAGGCATTACTGCACCAAAGAGCAGGGGTGCTCTTCATGCTCAGGCACAGACCACATGGGTACTGACAAAGGATAGAACAGCAAGCACCGCTTATGGGGGCAGAGGAGGCTGGAGCTTGTCACACAACAGCAGCAAGCGTACTTAGTAGGCGCTTGTTTGGCATTATTCAGCTCTATGGACGTAAGGGGATTGCTGTTGGGCTACGGAGAAGATGCCGAGGTGTCTTGGATGCATGACAAAGAAAATCATGAAGGCAGAGAACTAGAGGCTCATGACTTCTTTAATTGCAGCACAGAGACTTGTTTGTGCTTGGTAACACGTCACTCAGATTGCTCCAATAACAGCCATTCACTGTTTCTTTGCGGATAGCAGACAAAGGTAAAGAAAGTTCAGGCTGCTATGATGAAGGGTTGGGGCATATCACCAACCACTTGTCGTCCACCTTCTACATGAGCAACCTTGTTGTCCGCCTTCTACATAAGCAGCCTTGTCGTCCGCCTTCTACACGAGCAGCCTTGCATAACTGTCACACTTGACACACAACCAGCACAGTGCAATCACATACAGCATGCTCACAAAACATGCGTCCTGGGTGACTCTAATAATTGCGAAAGCGCTCCTACAGACTTGTCTATGACGGGTATAAGCAAGGTATGAGCCCACCTTGCCCTCTAACCTATGTAAGCGCTTCTATTCTGTACTATCAACTGGATTGCTTATGACAGACATAGGCGATGCAAGGTCTCACCTTGTCCTCAAACCCCAGCACAGTACGTATTGTTGCAGCCGATAGGCAAGGCAATGTGGCAGACAGGTCGGTATCCACCTGGTGAGCAAGACAAGAAACCCGCACGCAAACTGAAATCTGAGTGACATCGATTAAGCTCAGTCAGAGGGCAAATTCCTCACCAAGGCCGCACAGTGATAATGGCATTGGCAAGATTCAGGCAGGACTAGATGTGAGTCAAGGTGTTAACGGTAGGTGATAAGGAGAAGTGATTGGCCATCAAACACTATGGCAACTTTCAGACAGGAATATTAGAAGATTCTCATTCAGAGAAGAACGGCCTTTTATGGAGAAGTTCCAATAGGCATTTAGAAGACAGGAGTACCTTCACACGTGCTACCAATCCACTCAAAACATAACTTTCCATGCCTAGCCTAGCTAAGACAAAAAGCCTCGCGCCCCTTCACGAATGTTTGGCCTTATGATGAGTATTAAGCAACACAAGCCATGATTGTTACTGCTGATAGCTGGTAGCCAAGTGCTGCACTTTTGTCACCGAATCTGCATGCACGAGCTGATTTCTGAGTGACAGCAACTGTGCTGCTCGCTGTCCTGCAAGCCCATCTGCTGCCTGTGATGAAGGCCCCTCACTGAGGCTGCACAATTATAGTCTGAGCGACCTCTACTGAGCTGCCCTGCAAGCCCACCTGCTGCCTGTACTTAAGGTCCCTTGCTACAGCTGCAACCATGCTGCTACATGTCCTGCATGCCCGTCTGCTGCCTGTATCTGAGGCTCCTCGCTACAGCTGCAACTGTGCTGCTACATGTCCTGCAAGCCCACCTGCTGCCTGTATCTGAGGCTCCTCACTCCTAAGGCCTCTGCTGTGTTGTGCGGAAGGGCAGGATGCACCAAGCGCACTGTCTCGCTGGCCAGCCTGCGTTGTGTTGAGTAGCAATGGCTGGTCAATGATCCAACATCATCTGCCGATGGTGGAGCTTCCAAGGCCTGTCCTATAATATATCAAAGGGCAGGATGCACCAAGCGCACTGCCTCACTCGCAAGCCTGCATTGTGTTGAGAGGCAATGGCTGGTCAATGGTCTGAGATCATCTGCTGATGGTGGGGTTCCTGAGGCCTGTCGTATGAAATATGGAAGGGAAATCTTTCTAGCTAGCCTGTGTTGCGTAGTAAGGAGAAACAATGGCAGGCCTTACAGCAAGGTAATGGGTATTTCACAGGATACCCAAGCCTTTCCTATAGTCTGCTGGAGGGTAGGGTGTCCTAAGCTATGCAAGCTTAAGGAGTGCGCAAGCTAAGCATCCTTGCCAAATGCAGCTGCATCATGGTCAGTTTGCTAAGGGATGCCAGTCAAAAGTATCAAGGTCAAACATACAGCACTGCAGACATACTGTTGCCTTCTACCAATGTGCCAAAGACAGCTTATAATTGGAAATGCTGTAAGTATCCTGCCTGGTCTATGGTGTCTTGAGCGTGTATGCTTGCCATGTATGCTAAGTCTCAAAATCTATTTTTGATCATGTTTGATTACAGGTATTATGTAGTAGAGGCTGCACTCAAAAGCTGCCCCGTGGAAGCAGTGGATACGTGGCACAGCTTAAACACCATAAATTGGCGCTTTATCAGACAGAGCTGCCCAGAAGCGCAGCTGAGCCCCAGGCAGTACTGCGTACGTTCGGCAGCCTGGCACACACCCACCAGTTAACAAGCTTGAGTCATCACATGAATGGTTGGAGCAGCAAAACAACCGCGCGTCATATTGATTCTCTGACACTTTCAACCTTGATGTAATAGACCAGTCCAACATCTCTGAAGTCCATGATCACATGCTTGTCCAACATTCTAGGGAGCTTCAGTGCAACATACTAGCCTGATATTCAAGCAACATACCATTCAGCATCATTGAAGTGCAGCTCGGGCGCGGGGGCCATGACACAGCTGATGTCAGGGACACACACCTCGGGCATGGCACCTGGGGGAGAAAGGTTTCAAGCAGAGCATTGGCAAACTTGGATGTTGGACCCCATGCAGAGAACAAAAGTAATAGGCTGAGTTCTTAGCTCACTGGACATCGGAAATCCAGGTTTTATAGTGAAATTGTATGTGTGTGACCTGCACTTTCCCACAGTTTCCCACAGGTGTGTGCGTGTGACTTGCAGTCCCCTGCCTTTTTGCTTCCACCACCCATTCCTTCTTGTTCCTCTTACTGCTCGAGCGTAGCTCAGTTTCCCCATCAAGCAGAAAAAGGATTTGATGAATCCCATGATGGGTCCTCTGCTTCCCCTGCCCCTGTCACCCATCTGTTGGTAACTCGTCGCACTGCATGAGCTTACTTGTGTTCCACCCTCAAGCACAGAGAGGATTTGACATGCCCCATGATGTTCATTTTGCTTCTCCTGTTTTTGTCAGTCACTCTGAATTGGCTCTTTGGACTGCTCAAACTATGTTCTTGAGGCCTCGTCAAGCACACAAAGGACATGTATTCCCAAGCATGGCAAATTGAGCCACCAGCTGCATCACCAGCACCTGAGCTCTTCTGCTGGTACTTGCACATTGTACACAGTACAGCTCAAGGTTCATTTGCTGGAATTGCAGTTGCTGGAATAACAGCTGGAGGTACAGTTGCATGGAGCATGTAGGGTGCCGTTTTTAATTCCAGGGCCTAACAAAGTCTGTTGGTTGTCAAATCTGACGGAAACAGCTTTTTGCTTTTAATTTGTCTGTCACAGCGTCTTCACTGTTAGCCTAGCAGCCAACCTGTACGCCAGGTGCTTAACGCTGTCAACCTGTTGTTGTAGGTTGAGTCCATGCAGGAAGTGCAGGCAATGCAATCAGAGGAAGTTGAGGCACGTTCATTAGACCTTGTCCAGGCAACTTTGGCAACACAGATTCTGTAAGTCCTGAGCTCAGTTGCTCATATGCAGCGTACCAGCAGCATGCAAGCGCGCTTGATTGGCTTACAGTGATCTGACTTATAGACTCCACACTCCAGCATCTGAAGCGCTTCCACCAAACGCAACTGATAAAAGCTGTTGCGGCACCCCCACATCGGGGGGGGTGCCCACATGGGGGGTGCCTGCATGCCCCAATGACTAGCCTGATTGTGTGCCAGCTGCGCCCTAAGTGAGACTCTGGGTTGATTCTCACCATCCTGCGTACTTGCACAGGGCACAGCTTGCACAACATGCAGGCTACTCATACAGCTTCACCTCCATGTGTGTGAGATGCCTCTACTGCACGACCATTAACAGTTGTTGTGCTGCCCCCACACATCTCAACCTCTCATTCCGGGCCATCAAGCACTCAACACAGGCTACTCATGCAGCTGTACCTCCATGCAATTGAAGGGCCTCCACCACACAATCCGCGAGCTGCAGCGCCACGCCCAGCAACTCGGCATCAGGAAGGGGGCGCCCACGTGCAGCTTTCGCCATTGCTTGCAAGCCGTGCGCATAATGAGATGGCGTGAACCTGTCTTGCACGCCCAGCACTTGCAACAGCCTGCATATAGGGAAAAAGGATACGAGCAATCACAAAAAGAGATCTCCAGTCACGAGGCTATAGAGCGAGACGCGGTAAGGTAGCTGCCAAGGATACCAGGAGGAGCGCAATTGCTTACATGCACAGCTGTATGGGACATGCAGCACCATGCCTACACCGTTGCAACTGCGTGCACGCCTAGCGCACAACGAGCTGGCATGGGCTGATTTGGTTCATACAGGGCATGCAGCAGCCTCCGTGCACATGGAAGCACCAGGCAACACGCAAGGCCCTCAACAAGGGGGCATGCATGCCCCTCAATGGGAGATGCAAGTGAAATTGCAGTGACATTTGGTGCGCATTGGTTTCTCTAACAGATGCTCTGATTAGAGGGTGTCTAATGCTCAGTGCACGAAGCAGCCTGGTTACATGAATGAGGTTGCACAATGGCCATTACACCAACACTTCAACCAGGAGCATTCAAGCACACCTCCAGACATTACAACTCCCAATGAAGGGTGCCTCCATGAGGCTGCCATTGCTTAGTAAGTTGTGGGTCGGTTGCTCGTGTGACTAGTAGTCAGGTTGAGTCACTGATAAGTTGAGTAAAACTATAATAGAACCTCAGATACTCAAAGAAGCCTTGAATATAAGTAGGGGGAGCCATGCATCCTTCAACATGAGGCAACAGCAAATGCAAGATGAAAGGTGCTCAAATTAAAAAGTCTGAGCGGCGTAAGGCTTCAAAGCAATGTTCAGGACTTTACAGAGCAGATGCCTGGCTAAATAAATGCTTATCGGAGGTCAACAAGCAGCAACCACAACCAAGTGTATGGTGCATGCACGGCTTGCACCACAGATCACACCACTCCGAGGACACTGCACAGGTCACCAATGACTTCCACATCAAGCCTATGTGAGTGGCCTACAGTGCATCAAAACTGTGTTTGAGGAGTTCAACTGCCTTACCTATTGAGCAAAGTAATCACAGTCAAACAATAAACATGTCCACACATCTGCCATGACTTGCGTTGCGTTGTCCTATACCCTGAGCACCACAAACACCATGGTACCTTTCATGCTTGTGGAAGCTCGGAGGCACCGCGTACAGCCAAGGTGAGAGATCAGCATCAGCTCGAAAAGCAGCGCGAGAAGCTTGGACGAGCCCGCTGCCCACCCTGAGGGATTCAGGTGTGCATTTGAGCCAAACTGCACTTACTAGTCATGTGAGCATGCGCCATAAACATGGCACACGTTTGTGTGTTGAGCGTGGCGTGAAATTGGGTGTGGTGTGATTGGGAAGAAGGCAACAAGGCTTGAACAAGCCCGCTGCCCACTCTGTTGGAACAAGTGTACCAGAGCAGCAATACCAGTCACAACTTTATGTCATCATTTATGACATACATCCTCATAAGCGTGGCATGATTGGAAAGAAGGCACCAAGCCTTGGCTGAGTGCGCTGCCCACTCTGTGAGTAGCAGTGTGCCAGAGCAGCATTATGAGTCATAACTTAACGATATCAACTATGGAGTTCTTGCTTCCTCATAGGCGTGACATGACTTGGATGGAGGTGACAAGGCTCAAAAAAGCCCACCGCCCAGCCTGTGGCTTACAGATAGGCTAGAGCAGCATCAAGGTACGCGTCTTAGGGGCATCATAGGCGTGGCGTGACTTGGATGAAGGTGACAAGGCTCGAACAAGCCCGCTGCCCGGCCTGTTGGTACGTGCTCAATTGCGCCTTGACATGCTTTACATTTTGATGAGGCATGCCTGAGTTGTGTGGCACAAGACTGCACACATATACGTAATGTACAGCGTAGCTGCGTACACACTGATGCACATAAACACTTGATCACTAACACATGGCGCTTGCACTGCTTCAGATACCTATTTCAATTGTAAGACAGGAAACAACGCCTTCTGCATAAATCACCCAAGGTCATAACTGTCATATGGCGGAAGTAAGACCGCTCTCTCCAACCAGGCCAGCGATGCAATAATCACAGCTTGATGACCACATGGCGTCATCCCTGGCACTATAACACATAACCCCAATGCACTTGCCACAGTCAATTGGCACATAATGTAACCTCCAGGACTATGACACGTAATGTCACCCCCCAGCAACGCAGCACACTCACCACACACAAGCAACATCCTGCCCTTCGAAGCTGAGCACCACAAGGTCTGCCTCAGGCCCATCAAGTACCCCGTTAAGCAGCCCGTACAACTGATCAACGGCTGTGCTAACCTGCTCCATGGACACCATTGGCCGGCCTGCAACAGGCATGCAGCAAACACACACATGCAACAGCCATTCGACACATACACAAACACAAACACGCAACAGCCATGCAGCACACACTTACAAACACACATACAACAGCCATGCTACAGTCATGCAGCGCACGCGCACACACACACACACACACACACACATTCATTGCACCTGTGCTGCTGGATCTGGCCTTAGCCTCTTGGCTGCTTGTTGCAGGATCAATGGCTCTGGTTGAGGCTGCCTTTTCTGGTGGCATTGAGGAAGCAGAGCTGTCTGCAAGATTGCTCTGCTGAGGCAGGTGTATCTGCAGAGAGCAGTTGTCAGTGGATGTGCGTGACTCAGATGTGCACGCACATGCTCATGTGTGGGTGTGTGTGTGTGTTAGGGGGGGGAGGGTGGCACGTGTGTGTGTGTGTGTGTGTGTGTGTGTGTGTG
>QAXF01005445.1:0-10528 GCA_004335645.1 Dunaliella sp. WIN1
CCTAAACCCTAAACCCTAACCCTAACCCTAAACCCTAACCCTAAACCCTAAACCCTAAACCCTTAACCCTTAAGCTATGGAAAGCAAGGGCTCTTCAACAAAGGTACTACCCTAAACCCTAACCTGATGGGATACACTCACCTACGGGGAGGGACAATCAGCCCGGGCGAGAGAGCTATAAGCAAGAACGCTGCGTCTGCTTGAATTGCTTCTAAATACTGTGTATGATATTGTTGTAAATGGAAATTCAATGGAAATATAAGCGTGGGCATTATTAGCGTGGGTTCGGAAGCGTATGCCTTTAATCTATCATACATAAATTAAACTCTTCATATGATATTAAATTGAAAACAAAACTATGTTTTATAATAACCAGTGAGGTACGTTTGGGTCGTAAAAAAAGGCGCGGAAGCAAAAACTCAAGAGCCACGGCGTGTACTATTTCCGCTTGACCCGTACCTTACTTATTAAGTTGAAAAATTTCAATAAAATTACATAAATTAAAACTTGATTATTTCGCTTCTTAAAAAATTTTAATGAAGCCAAAACTCAAGGTAAACCTCAGATCGCCATATTTCCCCCATCCCTTGGACTTGTCTGGATTTTTTTGGCCTGCAGCGCACCTACTCGACGAGAGCTTTCCAACGGTATGCTTATCATCTTATTTGATCCAGTCATTTTCATTTGGCAGAAACCCACCTCCCCCCTATAACCCTAAACCCTAAACCCTAAACCCTGCCTCCCAAAGTACATGTTCCTTGACCTTCCTTATGGTGTCTTACGCAGCATCGCCCAATTTAGGCTCCGAGCTCATACTTTACATGTTGAGACAACTACTTGGATTCCCGGAACTCCTCCTACTTGTGACTTATGCCAGGCTGATGACAATGTTCAACATGAGCAACACGTTCTCTTTCAGTGCTCTCACCCCCAGGTGCTATCCCTCCGCGACAAGTATGCAACCTTGTTTCCTCAGACAGGGRCTACAGATGTGTCTGCCTTTTTACACCAGAACATCAACAAACTTCCTTTTTTCATTTTTGATTTATTGGTATTTTATGAGCAGGCTAGCAGTCTAACTTCTTGATTGAAGGCCTTATTCCTGTAACCTGTAAACCTATGTAGGCAGGCACAACTTTGCAACTTGAACCTCAAGCAGATACAACAACTAAAGCTGAACCATGACGGCATTCACCTTGCTCCATGATCATGCAGTGTCAAAGATAAGTTGTGCACCTACAAATGACTCAAACGAATTTTTACCTGCCTCCTGCTTCCCCTCCTTCCTCTCCTTTGGAAAGCAAGCAACGTGGCAGACAAGCAAGGCCTTCCTCGGAGTTTCTACCTCTGTTTGCCAAGGTAACTAGCTACTAATCACAAGCACCCAATTTATCAAATGGTCCCGACCAAGCATGATGGAAGACGGAACACGTCCAAAAATACCTTAAAAAGCTCAACACTTGTTGAAGTTGCGTCTTCAATGCAACCTTGTTCACCCAATGTTACCTCTATTGTACATGTTCAAGGCGAGGCACATTGTTGTTTATAGTAACTTGCACAGCAATTGGCAACCCAGGAATACTTCAGCCAAGTGTTTACATTGTTGTCAAACAAAGAAAGCACAAAATACACACGATAACCCCATCTACCACAGTCTATGAAGAAGCCGCTGTCAGCCGTTGCCACTCTGCTAAAGCCGCCTCTGCCATCCAATTATGGCTGACCTTGGCGCCCGCGGCAGCCCCTTGTGCATGCACATCAAGAACCGGCTGGGCACTTCCTTCACCTTTGTTGGAACCCAAAGAAGCACCAGTGCCACCGCCTATAGGCCCCGCCCCTGAGCCTAAGACACTTCGCACTGAAGCTGGAAGGGCCCTTACCCCTTGCTGGAAGCCTGTAGGTTGCAGTTCAAACACAAAATAGAGCTCACTGGGCTTGTTGTTGTATGTAGCATTTGGTGCTAAACAATGATGTGCAACTTGAACTTCCAACTTTGGGAGTGCAAGCAACTGTGTCCCTTTCACAACTTACTTAGGGAGTTGAGGCCGGGGTCCTTGATGCGTCGGTGCATTGCATGCAGCACCCTGTCAAGCAAGCTGGTTATGACCTGATGCAGGAAGATACGCAACATGTTTCACATACTAAGTTACCACACCTCAGCGCCCATCGTTGCATCACGCCGATGAGTTAGCAGATGCTGGTGCATGTATTGCATCCTTCGCACCCTTCTCAATACACTAAGTCATGGTGTTGGCCAGCAAACCTAATTTAAGATATTTTAGGCGCAAACAATTTCTCAGGTGCAACGTACTGTCACTAGGGTGTAGGATACATTGCACTGATCCCCTCGACCAGTCAAACACCCTACACCTAGGCCATACTGACACTACTTGTGAATAAGGAGTACATTGAAAGCCTTTTCACCGACCCTGGACTCCATGGCACCCTCCTTTTGCTTCTGCATCTGGTGGTATCTAAAGTAAGATAGCAGACATTGTTGTTAGCCGGAACTTCCTTATTTTGCAGCAGTTTAGTGGACAAGGGCGAGCAGTTAGCCCCTTTACGCCTCATCGCAACCTTCATGTCCGCAACAATTATTGTAGGCGCCCTTTACCTGCCATCATATTTGCGGGATCAGGGTCCGTCTTCATAGTGCGGGGTAGACTGGGAATGCCATGCACAACCAAGTAAGTTTCCTTACAAAACTCTTTCAGGACTCAAGTTCATTTGGCCCCGGAGATATTTCAGACTTCCAATTGGCCCCAGACATATTTCAGAAAGTAAGAGCATTCCCCCTCACCTCCTGGTTTTGGCTGGCTAAAAAAGCTGCAGCAAATGCAGAATTAGAGCAGCCATATGAGGCAACCCCATTCCTCATGCTGGCAGAACCACTCACAAGAAGAACCTCTCATGTCATGCTAAGACAAGCTTCATGCAGAGGGAAACAAAGTGCTCTAGTGCTTTTGCTGCGCGTAGCATCGAGCCCAATCCCCAAATTAAAGTTCATAGAACAATACCTTCATGCAAGAGGGGCATACACCCCGCAGCGCGAAGCACAACATACAGTTTGTATAAGTATCGATTCCCGCAAAATGGTGCACTCCATTGCTCAAATGGCAGATGGCATATGCACAGCTGCCTGCTTCTCAAATGTCACAGGCAATGTAGTTACAGGCGTACCAACATTTGGTGTATGGTCACGACAGGTACTGAAGAGAACAAGAAAGCTGTTGCATGACATTATTTTGGCGGTGTTGCTGGTTGGAGGGAACAATTGCACACCAACTACAATAATTAGTCTCAGCGGCAAGATGAACATCCTATGCCCTAAGTGCCACATGACCATGTGTCACTATATTAAAACAAGTTTTAACACAGCCCGGCACAAAGTCCACAGACACCGCACTGCTCTTCCACCTTTACCCGCTGCCCTACCTGCATGCAAGGCAGCAACACGTGGGTGCAAGGGAGGTTTCAATCCCCCGCCTTGCCCTTGTACACGTGCTGCTGCAGCAGTGGCGGAACCAGTGCCCATAAGCTCCAAGCACCCTGGGGCAAGGTCGGCCACAAAAGCGGGAGCAACATCACGCTCGATAGCAGCTACCACCGCGGGCGATGTAGAGCGGAGAGAGATCTGGAAAAGAGCGCGGCCAGAGGCACATGCCTCCTCTCCTGCTGTGCCACCGAGTACACGTTGCACCTGGATGCAGGACACATAATACACCAGAGTCTGGTCAAGCGAGTCTGGTCAGCGTGAAGCAATACGTAGGCTTGCTACCCAGCATTGAATGGTACACAAAGAGCGATAATATAAAAGGATTTGTCCAAGGCTTGGAAGAAGCTACCTCAAAGAGGTGCTCCAGGCTTTATACAACTCATCCAAGTTATGCTGGGTTAGGCCATACTTCGTAGGTGAAGGTGCATGGTGAGAGACTAATTGAACATTCAGATTTTTCGACGGACAAAGGACTGTCTTACGTTGCAAGCTTCCCAGAACTTAAGATGGGTGTTGCTGCCCACCCCAATCCCTTGCAACAGGTAAAGTAGGATTGTGAGACTTGCAGCAACAGGCACTAAAGTGTTTAAACGTATATTTGTGCAATACATGTACAACTATCTCCTATATAACACCCCCCGCCTTCTCAAATAAGTCTCCTTGCTTGACCAGAGAATCTTCAAACGAATAACCCTGCCTAAGCTTTAAAACACACGGCTTCTCGAGACACACTCTTTGGGAAAGGTTCCCTGCATGCTCTGGGATCTGATATGCACCTCCGCCGGATCATTTTTGCGGTTGAGCGTGAGCGTCCGCTCGACGAAGCACCGCCACGATGTAACATGCAGCAATAAGAGATATTTGTTTCCACTTGTGCTATACATGTACACGTGTCTCCCACATAACTTACTTTTGAAGAGACCCCTCTTTACTTGCAATGCACTAACTTTACGCAGCACAGGCCAGCCAAACAATCAACCTGCCAAACAAGTATACTCCTTGCCCACGGCCACATCTACACCCACAAACAAACCTTTTGCTTGCTGCCAGCTTCGTCCTCCTCCTTGCGTGTGCTCACGCCCAGGTCTAGCAGGAAGTTGTAGCGCTCCTTGGCTGAGTTGCGTGCGCTCTCTTCTGATGGTGGAGGTGGAGGGGTGAGGGGCGGCATCAGCTGCCCAACCACGACAATCAGCACCTCTTCCTTCAAGGCAGTCTCACCTGCATTGCGGTTTGCACACAGCAATACACTCCATAATCTGATCAACTTATAACCTAGCAGCCCTCCTATGCCTGCTTAATTAACTAAGAGCTATGCAAACATGCACCATTAGAGCTGAGCAGCGTGTCGTACACTACAGGAGGGCTGAACTTATATGAGGATTTAGTGGCAAAAAGGAGGAGCGCACGGTCACTTGTGCTAGGACGACTTATGAGCTGCTAAACAGTGTGCGCAATTGCTGCACACGACGCACTAACAAGACAACCCCAAGGAAAGCAACTGCAAGGACATGAATGTGTGCACTTTGGAAAGCTTAGTACTGTGGTTAGTAGACGGGGTCAATAAGCAACACTTACCAATGAATGCAGCGTGGTAGGAAGCGGATGCAGGAATGAAGCTGAGCGAGACAGCAGTCAAGGGCTGGCGCAGCATAGCAGATAAGGCCAATGCCGCCCCTTCTCGTCCTGGCCATACGCACATCCCTGGGTGACAGCAGATAGGAACGAGGATATCATTCTTGTACGTGACACATCTTAAGGGCTTACCAAGCACAATTTGGTGTGCATGGGCAGTCTACAAGAAGCACACTCCTTGTAAGCAGCTATTCAAGCCGAACATGGCTGTGCACCACCATCCCAGTAGTAAGCATAACTATGCAAGCATACAGCAGAGACATGGTTTGCAGATTACAAGAGGGACGTATCTGAGCATGTTGGCTGTCTTACATACACCTCCGATGTAAGACATGCTGTTCTCACATGGCTAGGCAAAGCGTGAAGATTGGGCTTAGAGTTAAGGGTTGATCCTTTTGGGGGAGATCCTGCAGGCCTGGGCCGGATTGGCATGCTGCCTCGTGCTTTACCAGAGGTCACACACGTAACTCCCCTCACACTTAGCTCCCCTACCAAAGCACAGCAGGATGGCTCTGATCATATCACGAGGCACGCCTGTGGATGGATTATGGATTACAAAGAAGCGTGGTTTTGACCGCTTTTGGCACCATTAATAGTTTCTCCAAGGTAGCCCATTGTACTTGTACACCATGGCAAACCTTCAATCCTTGACCATAACATCCGCAATGTGCGAATTGGCCAGAAGGGCATCACACTACCAAATAACACCCACACCGGGCCAGTGGTTTATCAGGTTTGAAGATGAGGCTGTAAGAAGTTAAGAGCGCACGCTTTGCAATTGAGGTACACGCTTTTCACGGGCACCTTATCATCTAGTGCTACAAAAGGAACTCAGGCTACTCATCTATAGCAGTTGTTCTGGTGTCCGTTATGGGGCATAAACGCAAGGGGCATGCGGACATGGCTGGCTGGTGCATCAGATAACCTCCTAGGGCAGATGACATTTACAGTCATAAAATAATAAACTCCTCAGTTCGTGTTGCTGACCACAAACGGCACAAATGGGCTTTGCCAAGCATACATCTATGAGACAAGGATGGCCGCATCAGTGGATACAACAGCTAAGGGGCGGAAGTCAACATGTAAAAAGGTGACAGAAGTCTGTCACGACTAACTTGGAAAGCTTGCTACACTACAAAGCACAAATTGAGACATCAGGCCGACTAGGCACTGCCGCTTTCATCAAGCTGTGATACACACTGAAAGGCTACAGCAGACTCTGTACCTGATAGGTTGGTGCGCGCAGGCAGCGTGGACCAGGTGCGGAAGAAGCCAGAAGGTGTAATGGAGAAGGACGAAGGCTGGGGTGGCTTCAGCATGTGGGACACCAGAGACACACGCAGCGGCTCGCATGCGAGGTGCAGGGGGACGGTCCCGGCACCGGAGATGTCATGCAGGCTGGCGGTGGTAGCGCCGCTGAGCTCCAAGGCAGCCGCGGCATAAACAGCCGTGGGCAGCAGCTGCAGCCGGATCTGCAGCTCCACACGGCCATACCTGTGGCAGGTAACGATCAGAGATGAGGCTCCAGTTCTGACATGCAACATTATGACATGGATGGACCGGTGTGCGTCGAACAGCAGGCGTAGGAACGTGGGACGCACGAGGGGCGGTACAACCAAGTCTTCAGACGTCTAAAACAGTGCCGGTTTCTCTCAGAGCAGGGCTCGGAAAGAGTTTAACCTGGGTTGCAGAATGCAGTGTAAACTACAAGCCTAGGCTAACAAGGCCATTGAGCTGAGCGCAAAAGCATTGTCGAGATACATCAAGCTTCATGCAATTATCTCTGCCAGGGTACTGTGTTGGCCAGCAGATTGGATACTGGCAGGCTTCAGGAGACATTAGCATCTAGGTGGCCATATAAGCACGATCATGCTTACTTAGCGCAAAAGGAAAGTAAACTCTCACAATTGTCTGTCGCATGATAAGATCTATCTTCTGTTTACCCCAGCTGGCGATGTGGTTCTAGATACATGGAAGACTTTAAGCCTTTGATGTGCCCACTTACCCTAGCAGCCTGACAGGCAGCGTGTGCGATGCTCTGTCCTGAGGCGATAAGCGGGGAATGCTCCAAACCAGGGAGCGCTTTGGCACCAGCGCGGGCCCATGAACCAGCACAAGCGCAAGCGCACCACGTATGTCGCACTCCGTTCTGTAAGAGCAGGCATAATCTGGTGTTGTGGGAACAGGGATGGTGCAATGTCTCTTATTGATACGCGAACAAGGAAACACATTGTACTGGTAAGATTCCTGTATGGGGACTGTACAGGATACAAGTTTGCACCGCATAAGGGTGCCTCACTTCAACATGGATGATCGTGCAAGGGGATGCTGATGGGATGGTGCGTTCACTATCGAGCAAATAACCTGGGTAACACTCCAGCTCTGAATCGGCTAAACACCCCACCCCAACGTCTCCATGTCTTCCACTGCGGTACGCTACTCGTATCATCAGCCAGGAAACAAAGTAGACATCGTGGGTAAAGAACCTGCTAGCTACTGGACTAGAACATTCTAGGTATTGCGAGCAAATGCATATGATGATACCCATTCCCTCGGTGCAGGCCCCATATTACAAGGCCAAAAGACAAGACAATTCAAGACTCTGTTTACATTATACCAGAATGCTGCTGCAAAACAATTGCAAGTGAGGCCATTGATCATTGCTTCCAGAACATCATGAGCCAGATTGAACTTGCGCCTAATTGGCAGCTCCGCCTGCTTACCCCCCCTCAACACACCTGTTCATGACGTTCAGCTGGGCATGCAGCATCAAGTGGCTAGGGTCCTGAGCGTCACTGCTGATGCTGCCTACCACCAACAGGGGGTCGCCTGGGCCAGACAGCTCAGACTGGCTGCCTTGCCCAAAGCCTGCAGTGGTGCGGAAGGTCGCATCTCATAAGTTCTAAGCCTTGACGCTGGGAGGCACACTTCAGCCTTGCTGAACCCACTCTTTAAAGTCGAACAGGGTTGCCATAACATGAAGCGGCTCACTGCAAGCTCACAAAGAACCTACACGGGGTTCATTATTCTCCGGATTATGATACAGAGACGCAACACACACTTTACAGCATTGCAGCAAGGCTTGCAGCAGGCCTCTTGCCACTTGTCTTGATCTCACGCCAAGGTGGTACCACACAACATAAGCTGAGGCTGTCATATACACATACTAAAAACCTTACTACGCAACAGCCCTGCTGCAAGCATGGGCACTGAGATTCAAAGGGCAGCAGAGTGAAATGAGTTGGTAACTTTACCAGCGACATACAGGCACCATGCCTGCAATTTGGTATACCTGGGTTGCCCAAGGAGGGCGGTGGCAGGGCAGGCGCTTCAGTGGGATCCATGGGCAGGGAGGACCAGAAAACTGGGGAGTCCAAGCGAGTGGCACCCCAAGATACTGCCAAGCCTGACCCCTCCTCCACACGTCCACGTGCACTCAGTGGGGTAAGCTGCTGAGCTCCCAATGACCCAGGTAGCAGACCTGCGAGTGTTGCGCAAAACATGTTTCAAGTGAGCCTAAGGATTTTAACAGACCCTTCACCCACTCCTCCTCCTCTCCGCTAACATGGATGGTGGAATGAGGAAGCTCCCTAAATGCCCTGCAGCTGAAGCACTGGAGAGCTGAAAAAGTCCAGGACAAAGCAAAAGGGTACTATTTTCTAAAGGGGCTTTGGACCTTTGTTAAGGATTGGAGGCACACACAATAATCAAAGCGTGCCTATACATCTGTAATGCTAATCGGTAAATCATCCAGGCAAACCTTAAAACGGTTTATTGGGAAAGAAATTGGTATAAAATATTCAGGTGTGCTGAAGGTTCACGTAGGCACACTCTTCAAGGCAATTCACAATGGGGGAGAAGTTGACGCAGGAAAGTCAGAGACACGCAATAAGCACACGCAAGCTGCGGCAGTAGTGAAAGCCCGCAATGCGCCTGAGTGCTTTTTCAGAATGGGGCAATTCCGTAAGGTTGTTTCCTGCAAACAAACAATGGGACAGTGAAATGCAAAAGATACAATATCAATGACACGTAAAATTTCGCGGCAAGCAGGCCAACAATACCTGGCAAGAATTAGTTAAGGCAAATGCTTGTACAACAAGAAGGATGTTCCTAACTTTGCGCTAATGTTTCCCTTATGCATGCTGCTTCCTCCCTGTTTCAACTATGATTGATGACCTGATAGCAATAGAGCATCTCTTACAGCAAAGGGCAGGAAGTACATCCTCAATCACGGTGTTATGATGAACTTTAGCAGGCTGTCCGCACCTGGCAACAAGGGAGGACCCTGAAGTATGTAGGACAGCGCGGCAGCGACATGAGAAGCCAGCGTGCGGGAGCGGCGCGCTCGGCGTGAGGGGGCTAAAGCTGCCGCACGGGGCCCCCAGGCGAAGGGGTACCCCCAGGTTGCATGCAATGCACCTGATTGGAGCTGAAGGCCAGGGAGAGTAACATGGCTAGTCTTTGCAGGCGTGTTGGTGGCGTGTTAGTTGCATCCAACGGCAACGTAATTTAGTTGCAATGATTGAGTTTCCTCAAGTGATGAATGCTGAAGCAGGAGGGTCAAGCAAAGCCAACAGCACCACAAAAGGCTTCCAGCAGCATAAATGAACATTGCAGCTTCCTGATGCTGCAGCAGAATGCGTGAAAGGCCTAATCACTACATACAGCTGAATTACAACTCACTGGCTGCCATATTTGCCAGGCTGTTGGCAGCATACTTACACAAACAGCTCATTAAAGCTAGTTCGCCAGATTAACTTCGCATCTCACAAGACCCTCACGGTTGACATGCATGTAGAAGGACTTGCTGTTGTGGGTTATAAGAGTTGCACCAAGCATCACCATAGCACAAACCAATAAGCTTGCCTGCCAACTAGCATGCAGTTGCACATGGCATCCATTGCCTCACTCACCATGTATTGCGCAATGGAGCCATTGCCGTGGCCTATGGTTGCGGCTCTTGAGCGGAAGGCCTCCTTGTACCTAAGAACAAAGGTGGCCCAGCCAACTGGACTGATAATTGAACTTACGGGAGGTGGTTGGCCAACAGGCAGACTCCAGACATTGTTCTTAAAGGCGGCTTTTTTATAAGAGTCTGGGCCATGAATTTCCAGTCATGAGCACTTGACATGTGCCAGAAGGTAACGGCGAGCATTAGTTGGTCCTCTCGTCAGTGTATTTTTCAAGTTACACCTTCGTTTGGCACTACTCTTTTGAATGCATCAGCACTGGACAAGCTTTATGAATTTTGTAAGGCACAGGCAAGACCCTTGGTCAGTTCCATGGCCCCCTCCACACTGAACTGCATGGGGATAGGCACTACTGACATTGTCCCAAACATTACAAGGGTAAGCAAAGCAAGGACACCCACTAAGGTAGTTTAGATCAGTCTTGTGGCGG
>QAXF01005456.1:26397-39713 GCA_004335645.1 Dunaliella sp. WIN1
CACACACACACACACAAGCACACACGCACACACGCACACGCACACACGCACACGCGCACACACGCACAAGCGCGCACACACACACACACACACACACACACACACACACACACACACATACCTCCGAAATGCAGTGCGCAGAAAGCGCTCTGCCCATGCCACGCTGGGCCTTGCCCCCAGCTGCCCCGCTGCCCAGATCACACACACCAGGCCCTCCACGGGCAGCTCCGCCATGTGTGTGTAAGCCTTATCCATGAGCATGGCCAGGGCCGGCAAGGGAGGGCGCTTGCGCATCTGGCCTAGGGCCCACAGCGCGTGCACCGTGTCTATCGCATTCATGGCATCCGCTTGCTGCTTGACCTACGATCGCAGGAAAGCACTCATTTGATTAAGCTGAATAGGAATTAGAGAAAGTAGAAGTCTGATGGCGAGTGCATTAGAATGCATATGTACTTACGTCAAAGGCTTGAGCGTAGCAGAGGCTAAATTCGTACAAACGTGTTCATTATAATGTCACAGACCCTGGCACTTGCACAAGTACACATCACCAGCCCTTCAAGGGTAAGCAAAAGCCAAATGTGCTAGGCAGGGCATTACAGCCAGGGCTGTTGCACTACGGTGGACAGTACGCTGTACGGTATTACGGTTTGGTTCGCTTGATTCAGAATTTACTGTAATTCCAAAATTTGACACCAAAAATACGGTGAATATTTGGTGCAATGTACGGTATGGTCCCGATTTTTTGGGCGAAGGCAAAATTGCTCTGTTTTGCACTTCTACCGGCTAAGGATGAGTCTTCAACTGCATATAATTCATGCAATACACCCAGGAAAGCCTAGGGCTTACAGGGTAGAGTTTTCACCTTACTTTCACCCTCCATCTCTCCTGCTGCTCTCCTGTCAGCCCCTTAAAGTCAGCTGCATAATGTTCAGCCAAGACACTACCTCCTGCTCAGTCAACCTCATCATGCATGGAGCACGGAGTGTGTAAGGGAGAGCGTGCACGTGCGCACACACTGCACGCGCGTGTGCGCGCGCGCACACACACACACACACACACACACACACACACTCGCACACACACACACACACACACACACAGACCTTGCTGCAGGCTGATGCTGCAGCTTGGGCATGCCTTTGCCTTGCCCATCCTGCTGCTCGAGCAGGAGCTCCTTCCTTTCTGCACAGCTGCCCTTGAAACCGCACATCATGCCAACACTGCACTTGTTTTGTTCGTTTGAAGGCGGGAGGGGGTCGGGGGGGTGGCTACCTGTGGCTGTTTAAGCCTGTACGGTTGGGCTGAATTGTACGGTTTGGCACCATACCTCTGCTCCTACCGCAATTTACCATATCAAATACGCTACGGCGTTCACAGCACCATATATACGGTGTGATCTTGGAAATTCGTCATTGTGCATCAGCCCTGATTACAGCACGCTAGGCTGACTCAAACTGTCTTATACTTCTCATGTTCTGTTATTGCCCTGATCACAGCAAGTTAGGCTGACCTCGAACAATGGCATCACTGCCCATCAGCCTCAAGCAAAGGAATGGCAGATGGACCTGACACAACAGCTCAAGCAAGCTCCCACTTGGTGGAAGCACTCTGCCAGCCACGCTTTGAACGATTACGCTTGTCCCTTGATGAGGCACCACAGCAGGCGGCACAGGGTGGACGCAACTTAGGCTTCAGCAGCCCTCACCTGGTGGAAGCACTCTGCCAGCCATGCTTTCGATGGGTATGCCTGTCCCTTGACGAGGCACCACAGCAGGCGGCACAGGGTGGAGGCGTGAATGCTGGGCTGCTGTGCATTTGGCTCCACTGCTGGGATGCTGCTACCCCCTTGTGCTGCTGGGTCATGGCTGTCCTGTATAGCTGGGATGTGTGCATCCTGCGCTGCTGGGCTGTGGCTGTAGCTGTCCTGCGTCGCAGGCCCTGCCGCCTGCGCAGGGCCTGCGCCCCCTTGGCCCCCTTGGCTGCTGCGGTGCTGGACCCTCGCGCCCCCTTGCTGACCTGCTATGTCGGGTGGCAAGCCAGCGGCCGCAACCCATGGCGGTTCTCCTTGTTGTGTGTGAGCTTGGCCGGTCTGCTGAGTGAGACTGCTCGGCCTCATGAGGCGCCACGTGGCATCCAGCAGCTTCAGCTGCCATGCTTTGGGGAGGATGAGCTGGTGGTGCACGTGCATGGCAGTGAGGCCGTGCGCCAGGCAGACCAAGCCCTGCAAGGCATCCGTTCAGACAGCATGGAGCTGAAGCCAGCTGGAGAGTTGAGGTGATGCGCCTGAACCGGCTGCCTGTTCAGTTGCACCTCATGAGTAATGCCGAAGGTAATACTGCCTCGTATGTAGTGCCTAAGGCACAAAGCTGCACGCGCCTGTGTGAGGCGTGCTCCAGCGGGCAGCACAGCAATTCGGGTACACCCATCTCAGCTTTTTGATTGCCCCCCCCCCCGTGTAACCTAGGTGGGCTTCCAATGGCAAGTTCGTGAAGGATACAATGATCATGGCCCCAGCTCAGGCTAGGGCTGCAAGCTCTGACCATAAGCTAGAAGGGACTGCTGAGCTGCTCGCTGCTCATGCACCTACAACATACCTGTGGTGCAAAGCTGTACATGCTTGCGTAGGAGATCTGCAGGAAGCGGCGCAGGTGCTTTGGCGCAGGTGCCACGCCCATCTTGCCCAGGGCCCACACGCTATTGGCCAGAGCCTGCGAAAGCATGCACAGCACAAGCATGCTGTGAAACCAGGGCTAGCATGTAGGACAGTAGATGAACCTCAATGGGTGCCACGTGCTGCTGCCAGATAAAAAGCCTGTGCCTGAGCACACACTGCCTTCCCATCCCTTCTTAGGAACCCATCCAGGGGCCTTTTGCTACTGAGGCATGCAGCCCATACACCAAGGCACACTCCATGGTCATCCTTGACCACCAGGCAGGGGCCAGCAGCTTTTGGCAAATGCATGCTCAGCATTACACTAGTACTGAACCCATCTAGCCCAGGATAAGAGTAAATATATTGGACAAGGACTCTGTGCCATTGGCAGCTGCCCTTATATGCAAGCATGGGAAGCATGTGTCTGTTGGTGGAGAGGTCACCGGGCAGGACATACTTGGACATGAGCCTAGATGCAGCGAGCAGTAAGAAGAGCACATCAATGATCCACAGGTAAGCATCCACGAGCTGCTGGCAAGTACAGAGACAGGGAACGCAAGGGGACCACCCTACAGCCGAGTGACTGGCAG
The DNA here is from genome assembly GCA_004335645.1 of Dunaliella sp. WIN1. NCBI lineage: Eukaryota > Viridiplantae > Chlorophyta > Chlorophyceae > Chlamydomonadales > Dunaliellaceae > Dunaliella > Dunaliella sp. WIN1. Next base: position 29,641 of record QAXF01005456.1, read on the forward strand.
AAACAGCAGTGAGGTTCAGCAAATAAGTGTGAGGCACGACCTTTCTCAATTAGCAACGCCTTCTCAGCACCTGCACACACATCAAGACAAGAAGAACACAAGGGACAACGGGACAAAGCGCCCTCCATGCAAGATAAAGAACAATTAGCTCTGTTGCAGCCATGCTTACATGCTCTCCCTTTTATCTGCATTACATTCCATAAGGGCCCTCCCCTGCCTCACAGCAAAGAGTGACGTAACATCGCATGTTGCGATACTTCTTCTGCATCCTCTCTGCACATGTTACGCAACCACCGGCACTTCACCTTAGCTGAACCGAGCCCGTATCTTCACCCCTAATTCAAACCTTAACACTCACCCTAGAGCACCTCAAATTCCTGGGCACCTAGCACCGATCTTCACTTGCCTGTGGCTCAATGGAGTAGCCCATCTGGTACGAGCACTGTTGCATTGCTTCCTCTGCTGCAAGCTTCTACCGCATGCTATGCCACCCTGCACACCTGAGGTCCTTGGCTATTTATCACCAACCTTTGCTCTTATTCCCTCACATTTCCTTGAATTTGTACTTGTTGGGTGAGCAGCTTGACTAGGCTGTGTTCCAGTGTAAAACATTTAACGTAAAATCAGTGCTCACTCACCTGTGGCTCAATGGAGTAGCCCAGCTGGTACAAGCGCTCGAGGCAGGAGTGCAGCTGCGGCCCCCTGGGCTGCAACCCCAGCCTTGCGCACGTGTACAGCGTGCTGGACAGCTCTTGGGGCCCCATGCCCTGCACATGCTGCCAAGCCAGCTGCACCAGCGCAAGGTCCACAAGGGCCTCAGGCTCGCCACCTGTGTGTGATGAGCGTGCAAGCAAGCTTGCAGCACTGAGGCGCAGTCGACGTGGCCATGGACAGCAGAGGCACACGGGCCCTCGCTTTGCGCACTCTGCACTGTGGACTGAAACAGGATAGGGGAGAAGTAGTTTCAATTATGGCATTGCAAGACTGTATAACCTGCACCTGTAGTTATGGCTGTAGGATTCAAATAGCAAAGTATCATCGGCTGGGTTCCTCCTATGCACTTGTAAGCGCAGCGTACTGATGGAGTAACCATCATTCACAGGTGCACATGGCTTTTAGGGTGGTGCTGCATGATCTGAAGCAACAGGCAATTAGTGCTCGCTCTGCAAGATCGTGAGCCATGCATACGCAAGAATGTGGCAGCTGCGATTTGAACGTAGAGAAGGAGATATGCATGCGCTGTAAAGTTAATACTTGAATGTGTTGCGCTGGAGGGAAAAAATGGTAGCTGATGCCCATTGTATCAGTTGGGCTTGATGCCCTGGCCGCCACCAATACCCCTCCCCATTCTTCCACTGCTCCAACCCAACCTGATCTGAGTCTCTCCAAAGACTGCGTTTTATCATTTCAGCTGCATGCACCAAGTCCAGCAACGACCACAATCAGATGAGCTATTGGTCAAGAACTTACGTTAGCATATGCGCTTGCTTACACCACCACCAACGTTGAATAGAGCTGGCCCTATTTCCTACCCTGAGCAACTCATCTTCCTGCAGAGCGCTTGCTTAGAGCTTACAATCACTCTTGCAAGGTTGAACAGCGGATTGTAGGTTCCATTATTGTGGTCCACACGGCCTACTATTGTAAGGGGTATGGCCATGCATAGGGTAATTCTGGCCTTGCCTCTGACTGGTAAGAACAAGCACCCCCCTTTGCCCTTTGAATCTGTGAAAGATCCATTTTACTTTGGCAGGGATCAAGCTTAGACTCCCTGCAATAATTTTCAGTTACGTAACAAACGTGCCCTTTGTGAATATGGAGGTGGGGGCCATCTAATGCAAGCTGCCTCAGGACAGGTAATACCTGTCTTCATGCTTATGTTCATATACTCACACGGCTGCGTGTGGAGAAGGGGGATGGGAAAATTCTTTATCTTCTGCAAATCAAGTATCTCATCATGCATAGCTTAAGAATACTATGACACTAGTCGCCCACAGAAAACTACCACGCACTGGCCTTAAACAATGCTCAATGTCACGGCACCGTGCTCGCGTGAATAAGAGCAGATCAAACAGATAATTTGTGCTTCTGTGAGCTTACAACTGCGTGTAACAAGATCTCAAGAAACACTTTCTGTACGTCATGCTCTCTGCCCCGAAAAGCAAACGTCATACCGCTGGCGGCCAGCTCAATACAACATCATGAGCTCTCACTATGACTAGACCAGCTCCAGCTGCCCTTGATGTAAGGTGCAGCTGCACAACAACACGAGCCTCATATCCTCACCTGGTGCAAGGTTACAGAAGTGCTGCTGCAGGCGTGCAAGTGCCCACAGACAATTTGCCACCTCCCGTGGGCGCAGCATGTCTCGCTGAGCGAGCAGCTGCTGCTGCAGCAGCCGCGCCAGGTGCACGGGCAGGGGAGTGGGGGGGTACAAAGGTATGGGAGCGTGGAAGTGCTGAGCTGGCTGCAGATGCCCAGAGGATGGGTGGTGTGGATGTGGGTCTGCATAAAGGGGCAAGGGGGCAGAGGCAGTAGGAGGGGGCAGGGGATGGTCTTGTTGGGCTGGTGTGGACAGGGGATTGGCTCCAGAAGGAGCTGGCTGGGATGTGGTGCGTGGGAAGGTGGCATGAAGCGTGCTGTCGCCGTTTGTGGGGGGGGCATGCGGTTGTGTGGAGGTGTGGCTGGGACTTGGTGCCCTGGTGAAGCTGTTGTGTGCGTCAGAGGTGGAGGGATTGCTTACAGCGCCACCTGGCCGCTGCTGCTGCGCACCAGGAGGGGAGGCAGTTGCAGCAAGTTGCTGGGGGTATCCTGCAGCCTGCAGCGGTTTAACTGAGGCAGCTGTGCCTGGCGCTGCTCTGGCAGTAGTAGCAGGTGGAGAGGGGGGCCCCTGTGTGGTTTGTTGCCTGAGCTCTATGCTGCTGCCCTCCCTCACAACCAGGTGCGCTAGCTGGCTGAGCATGGCAGCAGTGTGGATGAAGTCCAAGTCCTGGCTGTACTGCTGGTGTAGCTGCTGCAGCTCTTGCCAGGAGGTGCATGCCTTGATGCGCCGGGTGAGCTGGCTCGCAGCATGCTTTGTTGCATCAAACCAGGGGGCTTGCACATCACCATTGCTGCCAGGAGGGAAGGAACTTAAGCTGCTGCTGAGCCTGGCAGTGCTGCTGCCTTTGGGGTTGTGTGGGACAGAGGGGAGGGAATGCCCATTTGTGTGCTGCTCATTGCTTTCCCGCTGGTACGGCACACTACGGCGCAGGGGCTGCTCTCCACCCTCAGCAGACCCGTAGCCAGGATCTTTTGGGATAGCACCTGATGCATCTGACTGAGCTTCGTGAGGGCCAGTGTGCCTCAGCTGTGGGCGCCTCCCAAGGATGCTGAACTGTTCAGGTGCGTTATGCTCAGTGCCACTCTGCTCCACATACTCTGCTAGCCCGTGGCCATGAAAGGCAACAGCAGCAGGTGAGGGATTGGCTGATGGCTGCTTCAGGCGCACGTGCCTATGCAATGCGCAGTCTGAGGGCTTGCATGACAGCGCCTGGGGAGGAGAAGTGGGTGCATGCAGTGAGGGAGGGTAGTGACAGCACTATAGCTTTCAGCTTCACTTCTGCCTGTGCCAGCAAGAGAAGGGGGAGCTTGTTCATGAAACTTCCAATTGCAACAGTCTACAACATACCTGAGGCTGGGACTTCAAAATCATGCGTGACAATGTGTCATGAGGAGACAATACTCATCATTCCTGTGAAACTTTCTCCATCGACTTTCAATGTGAACCCTAGATTGTTGCATTGGCAGCTTGAAAGTGACACAAAGTAGCTTGGAATTGACAGCTAAATTGCTATATAATTTATGAATAATCCTACTATCCACCCGCGCCGCTGAATCAAACTGCGCATAAACACACAATCTGCTGCTCGCGTCTGCTTCATGCTTGACTAGCAGCAGCTTCTTCTGCCCAATGCTTGAGGTCAGCAACTTAGTGTTGCCAGTTATTAGCGCTTGAGGCTATGTTATAAGGACTGGTGGTCACCATGCCTACGGCCAGGCAGCAGCTCAACCATGAGCTGCAGCAGCACGAGGACTTGGCTGCCTATCCTGTGTCCAGAAAAGTTGGAATGGCAGCCTTGCTGAAAACAGCGCCAGCTTACACGTTTGGAGGGCGCTACAAGCAGAGCCAAGGCAAGAGAGCATTGCATACTAGCACATGCATGAAGTAAGGCAGCACATTCAGTGAATTTGCATCCTGCACACTTGCACTTGGACTGCTCAACTCTTCAGCATCAAGCAAATTAGACTTCTTCTTAGTACTGCTACAAAATGGTTATCACTTGCAAGAGCTACACCAACAAGCTCCATGTATAAGCATGTTTCCTCACAGCAGGAGTGATTAGTAAACCGCACCACAGACTAATATTTGCTAATAAGTTGACATCAAACTATGACGCTAACAGAGCTGTACAAAGCAGCTGGGTCATCCACTGTCCACATACATGCTCATTGCACGTCAGGTCAGAAGATGACTATGCTGGCGTACAGATCTTGTGCTGTACGCATCTTGCATCATCATGCACATGCATTTTGCTGCTGGGACTAATTCATACCTAACACACCAAGGGTGGGCAGAAATTGTTCATTTGCAAATTCAATTACTGGACAGAAGCGGGATGTCACTGTACATTGGTGCCTCGTCGCATCCTCCTGCTTCTGTTGAGCAACAAACTGCTGTTAGAAGTAATTTGTCATCAATGCCATGCCATGCGTGTACAACCAAGCATAGCCTTTGCACACCCAGCATCCTGAATTGGCCAAACCTTACCACAATGAGTCAAAGAATAACCGTTGGAGATGAAAGCATGGGATGGTGCATAATGGTCAACACTTGTGCTTTTGAGCTGAGCTCCAGTTCATAGCTAGATAACTGTGCTGCACTACACTCTCCGCATGCAAGTTTACAGTCCTACCCCTGAAGGGCTCAGGTGTACGCGCAGCGCTCACTGCTCACCCAGCTGTGCACGCATGCAATGCTGCCTGTGCAGATGAAGGCACCCCAGGGCCTGGCGCCTACGCCCCCTTCGGCACCTACAGCACCAAAGGTGCAGGCTTTGGCAGCAGCGCCCGCCTATCCAGGCAGGCTGATGTGTCACCCAGCCCCCTGGATTACCAGCCCTCTGTGGCCCCTGTGCGCCACGCAGCCAGCGCGTACAGCTTTGGGGGCAAGAATGCGGGCAAGCGGGTAAGTTTAAGGCTAAGGTTACATGGCTGTACCTGCCCACAAGGGCAGCTTAGCCGAAGCTGAAGATGCCTGCAATTAAAGACCAAGAAACAAAGAAGAGGAGGAAACACCTTTGACAAGAGTATGCTCCAGCCATCTTGCAGTTCTGGTCCTTCATAGCTCCGGTGGGTAGTACTGCTCCAACTGCTTTTCCAGGTACTACTTCAAGGCACACACTGCATGTACTGTGGGGGAAGTGTCAGCGAAGGCCAAGACCAGAAGTGTGTGCTTCTTAATATGTCTATGATTCTTCATAAGCCTTTGGACATGTACTCACAGACAAGCAAAGGTAGAAGCAAACTCACTGCCACTTTGTCAGAGTTGTCAAAGTCAAAAGGCTTGCTATGCCTATGAACCCGGCTCTCTTGCCAATATTTCAACAGGTAGTATGCGTTATGAGAGGTCTCTAGGCAACGCACCCGTCCACTTAAGACAGAACCTGCCTTGAATGTAACTCCTGCATAAAGAAGGGGCAAGCAACGATATGGTCTTGCACATGTGTGAATGCGCTGGTCCTCAGCCTTGTCATCTGGCTTTGGTTTAGAATAGTTTTATTAAAAGATGTGGTAACAGCAGATCACGGCTGGGGATATGGAGCTTGCACAGGCTTTGGCTGAGTCTAATTGCGCTATCTGAGAGAGTGTACCAACAAGGAGCTGTAACCACAAGGTTTACAAGGTTTACAAGCGAGTTTCCCGTAAGCCAAACATGTTGGGCAGATAGGGTTTTGCTGAACTCTGCCAGCCAAACTAAAGCAACAGCATGAAGCAAGCTGGGCTGAAAGGCCACAGCCTAATGATGTTTGTAGCTGTAACCACCCTCACTTGTCCGGCCTAGAGCACTGTACAAAGTGCTCTGCACCCTCCTCTAATCCACAAGTAAACATGTGTATGGCACAATGGTGGCACAATGGCAGAATGGCATGTGTATGGAAGCCCTCAAACCCACATTATGGCACTACATAGCACATCCTTATACGGCAAATAGTGCGCCTCATCAGGCACACATGCGTAGCGCACCCCCCTACACAAAGTATGACCCAACCCTGGAGGTACCACGCTGAAGCAGAGTTCAGAGGGCATTTGTTCTTTCAGGCGCACTTACATGCCAGGGCCTCAATGGGGCAACGCACGAAGCGCTTTTAGGAACTGTGGCAAATCTTACAAGCAGTTGCACCATTCTGTCTGCATCTGCTGTCCTGGGGCCACAGCACAAGTGCCGTACTCACTGCACCTTGCTTGCCTACTTTGCAGTATCCTTCCACAAAGGATATAAGCCTGGTTTAGTGGCTCATCCATCCAACAAACTACCTGGGTAAGTTGCTCTGCAGAGGCCAGAGAACACACCCGGCCCTGGCGCATATGATGCGGGCTCCTCCAAAGACAAGCAGAGACCCTCCAACCCCCCAGTCACAATGAGCCCAAAGCTGAAGCCCCCCTCAGACGCCGACAGGAAGCCTGGACCTAATGCGTACAGCCCTCAGTTCAGCTCCAAAGAGCCCAAGGGTGCAAGCATAAAGTAGGTCACACAGCAAATGTTCATACTAGCTTCTTGTGGAGCTACAGTAAAGTGGGTCATGCACAATTCCTCTAACTTACTTCTCGGAGGGATAGCATGAGGTGGGTCACACCAAGAGTGCAAGCATAAGTTAGATCACGCACAAATACGCGGAAGATTTTTTTGTGAGGCTAATGTGAAGTGGGGCGTACGCGCATATGTTAGGGCTAGCTTTTTGTGGGGCTAGTGTAGAGTGGGGCCTCTGTGTGAACCCTTGAGGGTTTTGAAGTTTTGTATAGGCACTGCTTGGGAAGGCTTGCGTGGTGTAGGTGTAATGCCTTTGTGACAAAATTGCAAGCTTGTATCTTATCTAGATGCTGCATGAGGTTGGATGCTTCAGGCTTTCAGACTAGCTGGATGGAGTCCAAGTGTACTAGCATATGTTAAGCTAGATGAAAGCACACTGGGTGTCCTTGTCATGCTCTGTAAGATATGTATGCCTCAGTCAGGGTCACATGGATGTTCTTGGACAGTTGAACAAACACGTGTATGTGGCAACTGTGGGCGCGTGTATGTTCACTGCAGAGTGTAGCCCCCTCACAGCATGTGTGCCTGCACAAAGTGGAACGTGACCTTTGACAGGCTGTGGCAGCAGGACCTGTAAGCTGATCCATGTGGAGCTTAAGCTGTGTCTAGATCCAACTGTTGCTGAAGAGGTCAGGTTCTACCTCCATGACCAGGCTCCATTGGCTCGGCCAACTTGGCAGATTGAAGGAGCCCGGGAAGAAAGATGTACATCTATGAAAAGATTGCTTGCCTTCCTGCTGTAGGCCCTCGATCCAGCTTATGATTGCACATAGGGTTATTCCACTCATGTCATGCACGCATGACCACTATGCAGGTTCCGCCACAGCATCAACTCCTTTGAATTTACTGGGCCAGGACCAGGTGGGACGAGGTTAGAAGGCCCGGATCTTTGTTATGTGGATCCTTAATCTGCAGTCATGGCTTGGTTGAAGCTGAAGCTCGCAGCCTTTTGTGGGCTCAAAGTGCAAGGCGTGTTGTACCTTGTGCATGCAAGTATGTGCGCAAAGAAGCTGCTGAGAGTAAGAAACCATTCCTATTCAAAGGCTGCATAGCTGCACCCACCACCACAGGCAATAAATGCAGGAAAGGGTGCCTTGCAATGTGATCATCCAGGTCTAATTCAATTTAGGAGGAGCCGGTGGCAGCATTAGCTTGTTCAAGTAAGTCTACTCAAGTCCTTCGCTCAAGACAACATGTGTTTCATCATCTCGCAAGCCCCTTAAATATTTCCTAGGCATGTTTGCTGGCCCAGTGCCAAAAAAAAGGTGGCCCATCTTTCACACTCTGTTGCAGTTGTAGAAGTTCATTGCAGTGCACTGGGTGTGCAGCTAATGCAAAGTGCATCCTTATGACTGCATGAGATTAGTGGTACATACCTGTACCTGCCTACAAGGGCTTAGCTGAAGCAGAAGGCGCCTGCAAATAGTGACCAAAAAAACCAAGAAGAAAGGCAAGAAAGGCTAACAGGTCATCCACAGCATTCCAGGCAACTGGAGATGTAAGTAGCAACTCCCAAAGAGTCAAGTTGGCATATGAAGTCTGACACAAGTACACATGGCTTTGTTGCAGGGGCTTATGATGTGGACCCAAGCTCCCCAAAAGTACCGGGTCCAACCATGGGGGGTGAGTAAGAACTCCTTTAGTGTGACAGAGTGTCAAAGAGGATGCTACTTTGCCAGACACACCCAGTTGCATACATACATGCTTGGCCTCATTACCAATCCAATCTGTTCCCTCACACCTAATCTGCTAGCCACAGCTTACCAGCCGAACTCATTAGATGTCATTGGGTTGGACAAGAAGCTACCCACCCCCTTGCGTAGCATGGTCATCCTGTCACTGACCTTTATTATTCTGTGTCTGGCTTTGAGCCTCCAGACTAAATGCACCCAAACTCAGAGCTGTATGTTATTTTTGGACAATATGTCTGCTCACTCTCCCCTGCTTTGGTACTTAGCTGGTCCTTAACAAAGATCCTAGATGTATATCCTGCACCTACCGCTGCTCACTCTTGCTTACTGCCTCTGTTTTCTTTGTGCAAAGCTATGGCTCATGGAAGTTTGGCATGACCCAATTAAACCTTCATTATTGCTTAATTCAGGAGGGTAAAAAAGTATAATAATTGTGGACCAGGGGGTCCAGATTCTGGGGTGGACCCCCCTGGACACCCCCCCCCAATCCCCCCTTCCCGTGGCCCAACCCAGACAAAAATGATACCAATGTGTTCCTCTTTCAAATAGGCATCCATCTGCATACTCACTACAGCCAACAATTGACTTGCTGCAGAGTTATGGGGCAAAATCTGAGATGCGGGCGCTCTTGCATGCATGACCTACCAAGCATCCACAAGTAGCCTGAAACACCCACAGATCACTTTCCTTACTTCAGCAGTCCAATGAGCATCTCATGCTTACACAAATCCTGCAAACTTGGAGCAATTTGCTGCTCTTTTGCCTTCATGTACCCCGCGGTACGCACCCATGTGCGCGTGGCTCTGACTTTCAGACATGCCCACAGACCCCCCCCTTTTATCCAACATACCCCAAAAGGGTGCCAATCGACTGAACTTGAGCTCAGGATTCTGCTGATACAAATAAGTTGTTATAGAAGTGTCCCAGGGAAATTCTGGTGGGGGGAATCCAAAAACTTACCCCCCTCCCCAATTGGACCCATACATATACCGATCGACAGCTCTCAACGAGAGGATTCTGAACATATAATTCTTGTGGGGAATGACACATGACGTCCTAAAGTTATGTTTTCTGCAGGCTCCTGCTTAATTGGTGAAAAAGCACCTCCAAACTCATGCTTCTAGTGGAAGCTCCATTTCCCCTACCATCAGTAAAATTGCATGCTTAAAAGCAACTCTTTTTGAAGCTCACCACAAGTGATCGACATGCCCTGCGTGCTGGATGCTGTCAAGGCACCCCACGCAGGCAGGCCTCACCATGTTGCATCACCTTGACTGTGTGTGCAAGCTAGATTGATTCTCATATGCTTATTGCATGCTTGCTATGTGCAGGTAAGCGGCCGCACACAAGTACAGGTCATGACAGCCCTGGGCCCATTTACACCCCAGAGCACAGTTATGATGCTGTCCGGCCTGGACGCTCAGCTTACTCATTCCCAAAGTGGGTGAAGGAACCACATGACCCTAGGCGTGTGTGCGAGTGTGCGTGTGTGTGTGTGTGTGTGTGTGTGTGTGTGTGTGTGTGTGTGTGTG
>QAXF01005472.1:0-10664 GCA_004335645.1 Dunaliella sp. WIN1
TGTGTGTGTGTGTGTGTGTGTGTCAACACGCAGAGGACTGCTCTATTATTAGTGCCATGCATGGCAGATATCAGCCAGCAATAATATGTTGCAGGGTGACTCCGTGCACCCTTTATGAGCTGAGAATGCAAACAAGTGCTGGGTTGTAGCAATTACAATTATCCTTGACCATTGAAAAAAATGTTCGCAAATTTTGCAGAGGGGGGCAATTAAGGCCAGAAACCAGGCATTTCTGGGATGCTCCTAGGGTATGCTGCCCCCATTCTTATACTTTCAAAGTCAGCAGCATACAAACAGTCTACATAGAACAGTTGAAATTGAGTGTATGAGGCTGGGGGCAGCATGTCGACCACTGCGGCATGGTCCCTGCTTTTCACAGGCAGATCTCCACTCCAGATCACCCACAGGCACAAATTTGATGGTTTTTATCAATTTGGGGTCCCCTCATATCACCGCAGGAGAAATGGCGTGATTTGGCCTAGTGGATGGTCAGGTGCTGAATTTCCTTGGGAAACAACAAACAGCCCATCGGGTGCCAAAAATGTCATCTCCTTCCTTACATACTAACTTTTGAGCATGCAGGATGTTAAGGTGGTGATGCGGGGTCATAAGAGTGTTACCTTAGGATTAGTGTTAGGACCATAGTGGAGCTATGGTCGGTTACATGGGGTGATCCGAGGCCGGAGAATCTATCTGAGGTCATACAATTTCATCTTAAATTGCTTGACTTGCTTTTGGAATACACTTTATCTGCTGGCATTGTCAGACCTGAACAAGGAAAGTGGGGCAAAGCATGCCCGGCAGTACAGGTTGCCCCCCTCTGGGAAAAGTAAGTGCAGAACAAGTGACAAAGGCAGGCATATGATGCTGAGGAGGAGGAGCGGGAGGGAACAATAACTGGATCCCTTGTGTAATGCTCTGTAGATGCTACAGATCCCTGATATTCATGTCGACTCTGGGCAGCCTTGAGACTGCTCATGTCCACCTCAGTGGGCCTCGCCCATGCACCAGGCAAAAAGGTACTCTGAAACGAACCAAACCGTACCTGACCATGTAGACACAGCTGCCCCTACGACTTGAGCTAATGTGACTCGGCACAGCACACCTGTTGCAGGTGCAGCCGCGCACGCACATGTGTGTGTGTGTGTGTGTGTGTGTGTGTGTGTGTGTGTGTGTGTGTCAGAGGGGGGTTGAAACAGGACGAAGATAATTCCAGACCAATGAAGAATCAATGTCTGCATTATCAAGGTAGCTCTGGAACAAGAGTTTCGGCATTTGTGCCTAATGCTTATTTAGGATCCTCCGTACCTATGCAAGTATGCCTAATGTTGTTACTTAAAAAGGTGAAAGCAAGCGGCAGTGCACAAGCATCTGCAAATACCTCTTGTGCAAAAGACTTACCTAGCTGCGCCCATGCACTCAGATGCAGCAGCGCCTGTGCATGAGAGCATGTTGAAAGGTTATGTGAGCAACCGCAAACATTGACTTCGACCTTGAGGAAGCTGCAGGCAGCAGTGAAGCAGTGCAGGTGTGAAACCCACACAGCTGTTGCGGTAGATGCCTTTCACACTCACCATAGGGGTGTTTTGCATCTGCAATATCGTGTTCCCAATGCTTGAAGATGGGATTTGCTGCAAATCATGCGTCAGGGGAGGCGCCTGCAGCTGGCTCCATTCCAATGGGCTGTAGTTGTAGCTGTAGGCGTTACTGCTGGAGGGCTGGCTTGAGGCCCGGTCACTGCTGGCCAGCATGCGAGGAGCTCTGAGTGTCTTTTCCCGGATACACTTGCATCCCAGGGCTCCAGGCTTCCACAGCTGAAATGCATGACATTGTGGCTGATGGCCAAATTGGGAGTTAAGCCCCTTCTTGAAGGGGAGCATTGGGTGCTGCAGGATTGGATACTACTATGACCGCAAGGTCCATAACAGCATCGCACAAGAAATGGATAGAATTTTAGTAGAGTTATAAAACATTTAAGAACTACCACTGTAGTTGTTACGGATTGTATTCAATCCGAGTCTCCACAATCAACGGCTATTGGCATTGCAACTGAACACAAGATTTGAATGACGAAAGCGTTTGGAGTGTGAAGCTTGAAGCTTCAGCCGGATTATGAGGTAGGCCTGGACACACACACACACACACACACACACACACACACACACACCATTCTTATGCATGCCATCATACCTCCGTGCATGCAGGACGTCAGGGATGCAGCTTTCTCACCCTGCCCCTCTGCGCCTGGCTGCATCCTCCGCCCTGAGCCCTCTCCAGCTGCGTGCCCTGCTCAAGCACCGCCTGAGCTGGCTGCTCCCCTGCCCTGCCTGCCCCTGTGCCCACTATGAGTCAGTGGGGACTTGTAAGCTTCCCGTCACCACAGCGGCTTCTGTCAGGCCTGGCCATGTCAGGCTGCGCAGCTTGGCAGACAGGAAGAGGCCCACGTGCGGCACAGGGCAGGCGTGTGTTTGCAGGTCAGGTGTGCGCGCTGCTGCTGGGATGACAAAAGGCAGCCTCAGTGGTGGCCGTGCTGGTGGACTGGGCAGCCCAATGGTCAGCAGCAATGGGGTCCCAGGGGTCAGCAGCAATCAGCATAACGCCACAGCAGGAAGGAGACGCAGGCACAGCGTGGATGGCACAAGCGCTCACAGTGTAAACATGGCCGGCGCAGCACCTGAAGAAGCCCTTCCATCACCATCCCTTCACACTACTTCACAGCTGTCACAAGCTGACGCGCACCAACATCCTCCACGGGCACCTCTAGATCAGCAAGTGCAAACCAGGCCACCAACGTCAAGAAGCGCCAAGCAGCTCACTGGGCACGCCCGTACACCGCCTACACACAGAGCATCACAGCAAGGAAGGGCCAAGCACCCCAGAAGCCCACCTGCCCTCAAAGACCCTAAGCAGCTGACCGCCCTCATCCGCTGTAGCAACAGCCTGGACCAGGTAGTGCGCTTGCTGCACCGGCACTGTGGCATACACGTGCCTGAAACAGCAGCTGCACCAGGGCAACCTCCTGTAGCAGGAGACCAGACTCAGCCACAATCTAGGTCACAGTCACCAGCGCCGTTGCCGCCTCCATGCTTGGATGGTGTGGCAGTCAGCGCGGCGTTGCACCGGGTGGCGAAGTTGTTGGCCCAGCATGCTGGCAGCAACCACGCAAGCAGAGGTAGCAGCAACGAAGCAAGCAGAAGCAGTAGCAACAACGCAAGCAGAAGCAGCAGCACCAGGGGTCCAGCTGTTGCAAGTGTTAGCCGCGCCGACAGCCATGCGCAAAAGGATGAGCTTGGTGCAGGTGCAGCAACACCAGCATCATCAGCAACACCACCATCATCATCACCACCACCATCATCATCATTACCGCCATCCACGCTAGCATCATCGCCGCAACCAGCATCACCACCGGCATCATCATCAGCAACAGCACTGTCCTCTCCGCCAGCAGCACGGGCATCCAGGCAACGGGAGAAGGCACAAAGGATAGCTGCGTCCTTGTTGGAAGCCAGCGTGGCGCACAACCTGATCAACGTGAGTGCGCATGCTCTAAGTTGCTGAGCTCTGAGGCAAGCTTTAGCATGCACAATGTTTGCAATAAAAAGCAGGGAATAACTTTGCTTCCTTTTGGTAAGAGCAACCTGTGCAAGCACTCCATGTGCAGCTGAAGGTCAGTGTGCTCTAGGCTGTTAGCTTGTACGCAGCATGACGAGCTCATGCTACTCAGAGCGTGCATGCTAAGACTACGGCTGCATAGCTGTAATTGCCCATGAGGGTAGATCAGGGTTTAGCGGGAACAAGCAGCCGGTGACCAGACCAAAAGAAGGTAAGTCTTAGATGATGAGCTGCATGAATACAAGCACGATCTTGCTTCTGCATGCATTGGGGCGGCATGGATGCTGAAGCTTGTTCAATGGTTCAACAAGTTAGTTGTATGGGGTATGCATGCCCTGGGGTGGTTTGGGCCCTAAAGGATATTCATAAGCTGTTACTAAGATGCAGGCAGCGTGACAGGGATGTGGTTCAGGACTCGTGCTAGTCACTGGTGCCTAGTCCTGCGATACATACATCCTGTGATGCATGCTATGTTCGGTGATCCATGCATGCTATGACTAGTGTGAGCTCTGTGGTTGTAGCGATGGTGACTGTGTTCAAATTTGTGCTAGGTGCACACTTGTTCACCTGAGATGCTTCTTACTGTGCAATAGTCTGGCTTGATTCACTTGTTCTGAGAAACAACAAAACACTCTATATCAGGAATGCATAGACCTTTTATGTGTTTGCATCTTGCCGTGCAGGACATGGGCTGGCGCGAGCTGTCAAGCTTGCTATGGAGTGCTGCTCAGCTGTCTCTGGGGCCCTCAGCTCTCTCAGCCGACGCCCTTGCCCCCACTTTTCGAGCAGCACAACCCCCGTACCCTTCCCACAGCCCTCCACAACCTATTCCGTCTTCGCGCGCAGCAGCTTCAGCAGAGCAGGCAAGCCTACCCCTTCAACCATCAGCACCATCCTCAGCACCGGGACCCTCACCCTCACCAAATGTAGCTGGCATGCGTTTGACCACTTACACACAGGCAGGCAGCCACTCAGCGCAAGCCCAGCAACCACTAAAGTACACGCCTGATGCCACGCAAGCTCAGCCTGCGTGGCTTCAGTGTGTGCTGGCTCGCATGCACACCCTTGGCTGGAAGCAAGCAGATGCACAGGTAAGGCACTGGCTGAGACATTATGGCCTTCAGCTGCAATGCAATCGCAGGTCGGGATGTGTGTCACGTTCTACCTTTGCTGAAGCATGAGCAAAAGCTCTAGCATATGTATGCATGTACTGATGGCTGAACACTGCCTGAGCTCCTTGCCTCAATTGCTTTGCATGCTCCACGGGGCGTTGCTAAGCAGCGGCAACACCATCTACCCTCAAACTGAGCAGGTTAAGTGCAGGGCGGCTGTGCAAAGCGTGGATATTTGAGGATGTTTGCTTAGCTGCCAACATGCCTTAGTTTCAGTTTCCGTCATCTCAGAACAACATCCAAGATGCTACCAGCTGATGTCCTTAAAAGCGTCAAGTGCTTGTGGCTTAAACGTAGTACCATCTGTACCTTGACGCACTGACACGGCAGCAGGCCTGACTCGCGCCATACAGGCGTGGGCACCTGTATGTATGACACCCCACCCATGGTCACCTTCTTCACATGGCAGATGTACATGCGGCAGCTGCTGATGCGCACAGCGAAGTGCACACATTACTCCTGCTCTATCCCCAGGCTCTGTCAAACACCATCTGGGCGCTTGCAAAGCTGGAGCTGCTTCCAGACTCCGCGTGGATGGACAGCTACCTTCAGGTGGGCTTGCTTGGTCTGATTGTGTATTGTGGGACATGCGACACTACTTCTTGAATGGTGGATTGTGCGGGACCACCCTTTGTGCTTGGCCCGTAGGCTTGCTCACAGTGGTAGGAAATGCAATGCAATTTCATCCATGCGGCATTGGATGCTGCTGCATAGCAAAGAGCCGTATTGGAGCTTACATAGCCTGCTTGCTCAGATAGGGATATAAGCTGATGGACCGTGCTTCCGTGCACTTGTACCTGTGAATAATACCTGCAAAGCGGCTGTATGTGGTGCATGAGTATGCTTGAAGAAAATTATGCCCATGGTTTGCAGGCTGTGTGTTTACTCGAGGGCCGCCCTGGTTAGAAAGCAAGCACAGTTTATGGCTCTTGCCTGCGCACGCACATGTGCATGACGTAATACCTGCATATGCATGACGTAATGTGCATGACGTAACATGTGCATGACGTAATACCTGCATATGCACAGCTGTGCGCACATGTGCATGACGTAATACCTGCATATGCACAGCTGTGTGGCGTGATACCCCCGTGCGCACAGGCTGTGCGCTTCTCACTGCCGCGTCTGCAAGCCCAGCATCTGGCCAACATACTCTATGCGCTTGCACGGCTATACCTAGTCCAGCAGCAACAGCAGACACATCACCTTAGCCGCCAGCACCCAGGAATCCAGCCCAGCTCACCAGCAGCACAGCAAAGCGGCCATCCAGCAGGTGCACACCAGCATCCAGGCCGGCACCAGTCAAGCAGCCCAGTTGCACCAGGGCTCGGCTCATATGCTGTGGCGTTACCGCCTGACGATGCGTGGCTGGCAGCGTTTCTGGATGAGGTACGCCTGCTAGAGAGCCTGCTGCTTCTCTTGCTTGTCGGTTAGAATTTCTTGTGGATAATGCTGCACTCAGTAGGCTGTCAACTGTGTGGCGGGTAATAGGAAGAAGTCCTGAGTTGTCTTGAATTACACGCCTTCCCAAATAATAGACTCATTGACACAGCTGCTTGTTTAAATCACTTTATGGCAAGGATTTTAAGCAAGAAGTCATCTGCTGGGGTGATAGCGCACAGGTACTAGGTGGTAGCGCGAAAAGGTGTAACAATACGCCGTGGAGCTGACAATGCGCCAAAGCTGAGGATGTCTGAATCCCCAATGCCCTTTCACATACCAAAGTGTGTCCCACCTCCAAACAACACATTGGCGACCCTGAGAAATTAGGCGCCAGTGTGCACCGTTGTCGATTGCCAAGGGTCGACATTATTTGGCCTTTGAGCCTGCTGCTTTCACACATTCACACACACACACACCATCACACACACACACACACACACACACACACACACACACACACAGACAATTTCTGAAGCTTAATGTGAGGTGGAACCTTTTTCCCCGTGTACCTTGGCCAACCTTCTTAGGCAGGTCACTTTGCAAAAAGCTTTCAGCAGTCTGTAAGGATGACACGTGATGGGTGCTACTAGCTGCCCTTTTCCCCATCACACCACAGGTGCACCAAGCCATGCCTACTCCAGCCAGCTGTGCGCCCTCTGGCACGTCCTACACAAGCAGCCCACGAACGCACATGCACCCCCAGCGACCACAGACAGGTAAAAGGCATACCTCCGTCAAGGCTGTCGTTGGAGAAGACCAGCAGCAGCAGCAGCAGCAGCAGGAAGAGCAGCAGCAGCAGCCTTCAGCACGCGCCTGGGGCAACGCTGCGTATGTGCTCTCCACCCCACAGCAATACGCCAACATGTTGTATGCGCTGGCCATCCTGCGTGCGCCACTGCCAGCGCACTGGCTCGACAAGTATTGGCACGGATCAGCACACGTCTTGTGCCAACGCCAGCAGGCAGGTGGAGCAGCCAAAGCTGCTGCAGCACAATGGGTCCAGGAGTGCAGGGAGCAAGCAGAGGGGCTGCCTGGTCAGCAGCACATGCACCCACTGGTGCCTGCGGGCCAGCCTGTGTACCAAGCCCAGCAGAGCCGCCAGCAGCCCCTGACCCAGCAGCAGGCTGAGCAACCACAAAGCCAGCATGGGCAGGAGCATGGAGAGGCACATCCGCCTCCCCTGCAGCAGCACGTACAGCAGCACAGACAGGGTCAAGGTCTGCACACACAGAGCCAGCACAGGCACCTGCACAGGGAAGTGCACCCTCCCCTGCAGCAGCCTATGCGTGACCAGGCTGGCCTGCAGGCCTGGCTGCGCCAGCGGATGCGCACCCGCCTGCTGCCCTTTGACGCCCAGCGCCCCCAGCACTTGTCCAACATGCTGTGGGCAGCAGCCAAGCTGTGGTCCAGGGCGGCCGCGCCACGGCCCCCTGCTTGGTGGCTGGCGGTGGTGGAGCAGCAGCTTTCACGGCAGGTGTGTTCGTAGCTCTTACTTTCTTAGCTCTTACTCTGTTAGCTCTGACGGCAGGTGTGTTCGCAGCTCTTACTCTTACGTCTGGTGGTGGTGGAGCAGCAGCTCTCATGGGGTGTGTGTTTTGTGGCTCTACCCTGTGCTCCTGTTGCCGCACACGCTGCTGTCTGTCAGAGTTGTTGAGGCGTGTTATTTGTGAGTAGTGCGCTTAGGCGCCTCAGCCGGTCAGTACCAAGCTCTGTCCTGGATGCTTGTTTTGTTGCACTCATCATCTTTCCGTTCAGGTAGCATGAGCACAGTGCTCGCCACGGAGTACGCACAGGTAGCAAAGATGGGGTGCTTGAGTGGCGGTTGCAGCAAACCAAGTAGTATTGGTTGCGGTGCATGGCTGGTCTGAAGTGCTCCCGCTGCAGAACGAGGCCATAATTCAGTAGCTTGAGCCCAGGAGAGTGTAAGCAGGAAACATGTTTCTCTCGAATGGAAGCAGAAAAAGTCCCTCCCAGCTGAGACATTAAAGGCTAAGTTGGCAGATGTGTGATCAGCAAAATATCTGCAAGGTTCTCGTCGAGCAATCTTTTCTGAGCCAAATATGGAGTGCTTGAGATGCTGGTGGCTGGTTGCAGTACTTACAGCCCTTTGTCAATGGGACATGAGGCCGCTGTAACCCCACTCTACAGCTGCTTCTGTGATTGTGGTGTGTACGCAACTCAGTGCTTGATCTTGCTCCTTCCACCAATGCTGATATGTTGTTGTTGTTGGTCTCATTCGAGCTAGAGAAGCAAGTTGTAGAAGGCAAGTACAAGGCAAGATGGGAGTGGGTCAGGCTTTGGCCTGCCCTGAGCCCTCGACCATGTACCGGCCCAGAGTGCTGCCATAGGCTGATGTGACAGAAGTGTGAAGGCTTCAAAGTAATTGCAGCTTGGCAATGTGGAGGAGGCTGGCAGTGCTTGCACTGTCAGCTAAGATGCGTGAAGGGGGAGGTGTGAAGGTGCAAGGCAGGCTAGGGTGCTGGAAAGCATGCAACCTCTGTGGAAGCTGCCAGAGAGCGTGAGCCCCTCATGTTCAAGTGTGCCAGGCTTACGAGAAGGGTGGCAGGTTGCTGCAGTTTGAAGCATGTCCCTTAATAAACACTTAGAACAACTTGAGTGGGTTACCAGCCTTTCCATACAATGCTCACATGCCTAACCCATGCAACACTTGCAGGCGCACATGTTATCCCCTCAAGAGCTGGCCAACGTGGTTTACGCGTATGGCCTGCTGCGGTGTTGGCCACAGCACCCTGGTTTGCTGCCCTTGCTGCTGTCCTGGGCAGTGCGACATGCCCGTTGGGGGCAGCTCACCCCGCAGGTGGGGGTCTGAGAGTGTGAAGACAAGCGATCCTGGGTGCGGCTCCAGCAAAATATATGCAATGTTTTGTTACGTTCCCTCCTGCCTAGGTATGGGCAGCCCAGCGTAGACCAGTTTTGCATCCTTGCTCAAGGAATGCGCCTTCGTCCTTGCCCAATGGATTTGCTTGTTTGCCTGCTTACAATAAGAACTTCTTTCCTGCGTAAGTAAGTGTCAGAGCAGAGGCCTGTCGCACGTGCGGAAGAGTAGTCTGTGGCTGTTCTGAGCCGGGCACTACTGCCAATTATATAGAATGAATGTACTGCAGGTGCAGCTTCGGCGATCTAGGAGTATGTATGCAACATATCATCGAACAAAATACCCATTAAAGCTTATCTCTCAAGGCATGTCGAACCTGACGCCCAAACGAGTCTAAAATGCCCTCGCTAAGCGCAACATACTTCATGAGCTCAATTTTTCATCTTTGCAACGATTACCCTTTCATGCCTTCATTCCCTCAATATTGCAAGCCTTATCTATGACCACAACGGCTGCACCTGGGGCGACAGCCAGTCACAAGGCGCATTGGTTCACTTGCAGGCAACACTGAACGTATCCACCAGCTTATTTGCTAGGTGCCAGCGTGTAGGATTGCCGTTGAATCTGTCCATTTGCGGACGTGCACATGAGCACAAGCAATCGATCCTGCTCACAGTTGCGTGCGTGCGCGTGCATTGCAGGGTGCTGCCAACATCATGTGGGGTGCAGCACGCATGCACATAGCCATGGGCAGCCCTCACAACGCCACCATCAAGGAGGGTGAATGGCCGCGGCAGTTCCTCGAAGCAGTCTTGCATGGGTGGGGAGGGAACACCAACCGCACACTAACTGAGGATCCCAGTGGTCAAGAAGGTGTGCTCACCAGCGTGGCCATTGACATTGAGCAGGACCAGCCAAGCGCTGGAGCAACGTACAACATGCGGAGTGCAGGCTGCAGCTTGGGCCCCTTCAGTGCAGCTGTCCGTGGTGTCTCGAAGCAATGCATGGCCTTAACGCTGTGGGGTGCGACAGTGCTTGGCGTAGAACCAGGGGATGCACTTGCGCAGCAGCTGGTGCAAGCTGGGGAGGAAGATTGAAAGACAAAACACTGTCAAGCATGGAGACCTGTAAGTGCCATTGCATAGCGTTGATGGTACTTTACTACTTGTCTATCTCTTAATTTGTTGTCCGTATCTTAGTTTGACTGCCAACATGCCTGTCCGCCGACAGTAATGGCTCTGCTTGTGCATGTCCGTAGCCCTCATCCATAAAATTAAGAATTTCAGTCCAGGTCGCCCCTTCCATTGTGTAGCCCTACCGGCTTCTCCCTCACTGATTTCCTTATGCCTTGTGCTTTAACAGGCTGAAAAAAGCCCAGCATATTGCAGCCAGGGCACAGCCCGACCTTTCTCTTTCGCACGCGTGTGCGTCCAATGGCGGGCATCAAACAGAAGAGCTGGTGCTACTAGGAAAAGGGAAACAGACATGTTCTTTACATCAAGTTGCAGGCTTTTCTAAATATACCTTTTACCGCACCAGACCTGTCATGCCATATTATGGTTATGTCTGTTTTACTGATGAACTCATGTGTGACGTGTGAT
>QAXF01005474.1:42496-53798 GCA_004335645.1 Dunaliella sp. WIN1
TGTGTGTGTGTGTGTGTGTTGTGTGTGTGTATGTGTGTGTGTGTGTGTGTGTGTGTGTGTGTGAGTATGGGTGGGTGTAGGTGTGGATATAAGCGCGCGTGTGTCCGTGCGTGTGGGTGAGGGTGTGCACGCGTTTTTGCGTTCTGTTGGCTGGAGATCTGCTATCAATTTGGTGATGCGTCTCAATTAACCTGTAATCTGTGTTTGGCAATTTAAAAATATTGTTACGGCATTGATGTAAGTCCAAGCTGCATGGTCAAATGTATTTTTCTGAATTTATACACGTGGGCCTGGCTGGCAAATGTTGATATAATAGCAGCCTTACTGTTAGTATTGCTGATCGCTATAAAGTAAAGTAGATATTTTGAAGCTTTGCTCGCAGGGGCCCTGGATGGCAGAAAGTACCCACTTACCTCGCTGTCCCATCAAAATGAATTGATTGCTAATGTAGAACCCCTAGAGTATTTGTTATGAAGTGAGTCAATGCATATGTCACTTGCACGCTGCCTCCTGAAGAGTTACCTTGCAAGCATAGCGGCTGAACTCCCCTTCAGCTTGGCTCATCCCTGCCGCAAGCAGCTGTCTTGCGACAGCATCCTTGCTATCTAGGACCTCTCTGGTGGAGAGGGGTCATGCAGTCAACGAGCTCCTCACAGCAGATCAGTCAATTGAGGCAGCTTTTTTGGCCAGAAGAGGCCGTGCAGCTCAAATCCCTCCTTGTGTTCTGGGGCTGGATGTCGATAGCTGTCACTTGGCTTATCTGTTCAGGAGTAGAACCTCAGCTACTGTTGCCTACGCTTAGTGCCAATGCACATCCGCACCTCAGGTACCCTTGCTGGCAGAAGGTGACACGACCAATGAGCTCTTTCTCATTGTGGACGGATCAGTTTCAGTGGCTCTTCCAAGCACATCCGGGCAAGCAGCCCAGGCTGCGTTCAAGGTCAGGCACCAGAGTTTTGACAGTGACTTCCTTGGACCGGATGACAAAGCGCAGGTACGCATTGTACACCATTATGGTTAGGTCTGGCTACATGACTAGTGTTGGCCAGAACCGTATATTGCATTTCAATGTAACGTATGTACCGTATGAAGTTTATACGTATGAATAACATGTAATGTTCTGGCCAACCCTATACATGACTGACCCTGCTTACAAGGTTAAATTTATGGCTACATGGCTGAGCCTGCTTACAATGGCAGACATACTTGCTGACACATTAGTATGCTTGTAATAAGGTTAAGGTTACATGACTGAACCTGCTCACAAGGGCAGACGTGCTGGAACATTGAATTGCTCGTGATATGGATGAAGGCTACATAGCTGTCCCTGCTTACAAAGCAAGGACGTTCTGAAACAATTAATGCTTGTGATGAGGCTGAGTGTGCATAGCTGTACCGGCCTACAAGGGCAGACGTGCCGTAAAATTGATCTGCTGGTGACGTTCAGATTGTGCCTGCCAGCTTTGTTATAGAGTAGACAATCATATAGAAAGGTCTGGGATGCACAAAACCAAGAAACAAACTGCAGCTCAAGCTGAAATCTAGGGCATGCAGCTGGCTTGCCATTGAAGGCAGCTGGCTGGTTCAAATTAACCTGCGACCAAGATAAGCTCACCGATAGGGAGGCATACTGCATGTTCATTTCTAGGAATTGGGCAATGCTTTGATACAAGAAGGAACACTGCCCAAACCCAAGCCAACAACATTGGCTAGGGGATCATGATGAGCACAAGCACCGTTAATCACCTGTCGAGATGTGCTACACTAGCAGCTAGATATTAAGGGGTTGCTTTGTAGCATCGGACTGTATCTTAGTGACTTTCTTGCTACAGACTGCGCAGGAGGGCCGACAGGAAGATAAGAAAGCAGGCAGCATGCGCTCCTTTACCGAGGCCCTGAAGGAGAACCGCAGGAAGGTGTATGACAGAAAAGGCTCAGGTGCGTTTGGAGGGGGGGCCTGTGCACATGCATGAGGTGCATGTTTTAATGTAACCGTCCATGCCTTGTTTGAGAAAAGACATCAGGGTCATGATCCGTGACAGGTTTGTGCTCCCTCAGCACACCGACCTGCTGCCGGCTGGCTGGATAAAAGATTTGCTCCGCACCAGTGTTCAGAGCTAGGTACAGGGAATTTAAGCCTTGGCTTCAGCGGCAATTGAGTTCGGCTATTGCGGGGAACCCAAGCCTTGGGTTCAGGGGAAGTAGAGAATGGCTACTGCCTGCTTTTATCAACTGTCTAACAGGCTCATATTTGGAGAAATATTGCAAATGATTTGCAAACTTAAACGCAAATGCAGGTGTGCTATGGCTTCCCCCTTCTTTTTGATGTAAGCTCTTAGATCTCTGCTTCATTGCAGTTCCTTGATTTACTCACATGGCTTGCTCCGCATGCATGCTTGCGCAAGGTTTTATGCCTTACAAAAGTCTGACCATGAGGTACCTGCACAAGCGATTGTGATGTGCTTGCCTCTGTACTATGTGTGAAAAGGGTGGGAAAACTCAGAGCCCCGACTGTGGTGCGCTTCTTGTTGGAAGGTGCCAGTACCTTGGTGCGCCTGAAGCCTCCAACACTAACAGAGCTTTCTGAGGCCAAGCATGTGTAGCAGGGCTGCAGGCCCTTGTGCAGGGCTGGCACAAGTGTGGAATGCATTGTTTCAGGGCCGTGAGTCCGGAGTCAGCACTGCTGTTGAGGAGCCCAGTGCCATCTGGGCATGGTTGCGGCCATAATTTCCTGTGATTGATTGCTAGCGCTCTCTGAGCAATGAGTTCTAGGATTCTTTGAGCAGTGAGTGCTAGACTTCCCTTTACAGTGAATTTAAGACTTCCTGAAGATGAGTGCTTTTCTGAGCTATGCATGCTTCTTTGAGCCATGAGTAATAAATGTACTATGAGAAGCAGGCCTTGGAAGCATCTAACAAACAGAAGGTTAGCATGATGTCTGCACTTGCCCACAAGCGCTGCATCTGCCGCAAGGCAGCGAGTACACCACCCAAAAATGTAGAAAGCTACTGTCTTGCTTCTATGTATGCTGGTGCACTATGCTGATGAATTTTGTGTGTACATGCTATGAGGGATATCCCCTGTTTCAGCTTGCTCAAGGATGCCCTTAACTGATACATCATCTAAGTTCAAGCTGTTGCAAACGAATGTTAGCTAAGGTTCCCCATGTGCCAGATTCTCTCCCTGTTAAATGCATCACAACACGCCAAATGGCCACGATTAACAGCAGCACTCGCCGCCTGACTGTTAACAAATGCGCCAACCCAATCTTGCCATGCTTTCATACAACTGTACGCCCTTTCACTCCCAAATGTTTGTCTCTCTTAACGTGACCCTTATTCTTCTTTCCATGCAGGCGAGACCTCACTTTCTCGTGAAAGCAGCACAAACTCACTCAACCAATCCGGTCATCAGTCTGCAAAAGACAGCTCATTTGGAGGTAAGAAGGGTGCTGGCGCTGATGTCCTTGATACAACAGTGATTGTTTACTACACGGGTGCTGAGCTAACAACGTGCTTCCTCAGAGGATAGCAAAGGAGATATTGCAGCATACTTCTTGTTGTTTACTGGCTTTGACATTCCACCCAAGCATCTTGCGTAACCTTGATGTGTACACTGCTTCAGGAAGTGTGTACAGTGCCTGATAGGAAACTCAAGTGAGAGCACCTGCCACAACCGACAGACGGATTTCTGCACAGCCTAGTTGAAACTCTCGCTTCTGCTTCTTCTGCGAAACGTGTGGTTTGGTATGCTTCTACCTCGACCTTTGGCCATTGGTAAGCATTGGTGCGTGTGTGTGTGTGTGTGTGTGTGTGTGATGAAGGCCAGCTTGATTTCGTTGACTCAGCCCACATGCACACAGGGTCAATGAGCTCGGACAGGGGGGCCCTGCTGTCTAAAGCAAAGGGCAGGAAGGGGGCAACAATGTATGGCTCATCAGAGGTAGTGCACCCCGTCCCCTTCTTTGTTGGTGAGTGGGTATGCAACAAGGCATCCAATGACAGGCAAGGTGTGGTGTTTTATGGCATGAAGCGATCTTATAATTGTGTGTTAGAGGCCTGCTCTAGCCTTGGTGGACGGCATGGCTAGCGCTGTGCACAAACCATGCAGTCTGCCCAACAGCAAATGCTTTATCAACTATGCGCTCTCCATAGCACCTGGGTTTGCAAGTAGCCCGCTCCAGAGACTGTGCAACAAGGCCATGGCGTATTCTTTACTTCTCACAGACTTTAGCGGTAAGCCCGATTCAGTCAGTCCACCTGGCAGCAAGTGCTTCACTGCTTTTGTTCAGGGTCGGCCCAATCTGCATGATTTTCACGTTAAACAACTTGTGCCCACACCAGGTAGTCCACTTGGAAGCAGGTGCTTCATTCATCTTGCTCAGGATCAGCCGTTTGTATGTTGATGACATGATAACATGTACTTAATGGACTGACTCTTGTACATACGCTGCATAATGCTTAAAGTAGAGTATCCTTTTGTTTTCTCCCCCAGCTGTGATGTGAACAACCTCAACTGTTAAGTAAAGCCCTCCAATTCTGTTCAGCGCTAACATCCCTGTATCACGCTCCTAACATGCTGTGCAGAAAGCTCCTGCCCGTCTGCTGCTTGGACTTCCTCAGTCACCCGAGTGCTGGTGCTGACCCGCAGTGCACTCGAAGCACTCAGTGAAGCCTTCCCTCAGGAGGTCATACTGTTGCTCAAGAATGTAGTGCGCCGTGCTGAGAAGGTGCGTGGCACAGCTTGGTCTTGCTGGAGAAACAAGTTTGCGCATAGCTGACAGCCGAGTGTTTGGGCTGCCTCTGGTACCTCTTGTGTAAAGGCACTGAGAAGCAATCATGTAATTTAAAAGTGTGTACCATGGTAAGTGTTTTTTCCAAGGCAGCGAATGGGGGCTTCAGGTCTGGCACCTTGTGAACCGATCTGGCACTGCGCAAAAGAGGAGTGTGCCTGCATAAGATTAGTTGGTGAGTTGAACATGCTGAGCTAGAAATGCACAAGACTTTAAACAAGGCCTCCACTGCAGCTGAACAAGAAGCGAGGCCCTGAAGGTAGCGGTGCTGTTTGCAACTGCAACTGCACTGCACTTGGCCTTATATCATGAGCAGGAGCTGCTTGGAGGCAGACGAGCTGGCTGACCTGCCGGCTAGCTTTTCCATCGTTCTATTCACAGATCCAGCTGCACTGTTTGTTGCCTTGTGTCATGCAGAGGAGCTACATGGAGGCAACAGTGCCGCCCAGCTGGCTGGCACGCTGGATAGCTCTTTGCTCGGCCTGACACGCTTTGCGGTGCACTTCTGCTTGCTGAACCTTCCGGCACTGCAATGCAGCACCAGCAGCTGGATGATTGGCGTTGAGCGACCCCTTCAGAGTGTCCATCGTTTCTTGGCTGTAGGTCATGCAAGAAGAGTTGGAAAGTGCTATCCAAGCCGGGCAACTGGATGCAACAATGGGGACTGATGTGCAAGGTCTGATCCACGGGCAATCCTTCAGCTCTGTCCCTCTGGACAGGATGATCGCCATCAAAGGTGAGGTTCCGCTTTTGAACTTAGTGCTGAAACGAATTTTGTGTGTGTGTGTGTGTGTGTGTGTGTGTGTGTGTGTGTGCGCGTGTGATCCATGTTTCAATTTGCAAATATGGCTTGAATACAGACTGCTGCTGATTAAGACGTCTGTGTTGCGACCAAGCGGCATTTGGGCTCAGGACTTCATAACTGACCCTGCTTCCCCGTCTTTGTAATGCACTATGAAGTGAACATCAAGCACCATGTAGTGTGACATGTGTGTTTGGACCCACTTTCCCCATGCCTCACTTGCACAGGTGAATGAGAATGTCTGTGTTAACCACCACGTCTATCTGCATTCTGCCTGCATACTGAATGGTACCCTAGTGTGCGCAACCTTGCGTTTGGGCCGTATGAGCGGTAATCAAAGCAAGGGTGTTTAGATTCTGCGGGTGGGGTGTACCCAAACCTTGGCTTTCTCTCAACCGTGGTCATGTATCATGTGAGCCATGTCATCCTGCTACAGGTCAACTAGCAAGCAAGCAAAGGCAGGCATTGGAGCAACTGGATCAACCCTAGCCATGTATCACGTGGGCCATTTTTCCTTCCTATAGGTCAACTAGCAAGCAAGCAGAGGCAGGCGCTGGAGCAGCTAGAAGAGGCGCGGACTGCGCTGAAGGCCAACGTCTTAAAGCATGATCAGCTACATGAGTTTGAGTTCCTGAGCGCGGCCGGCGATGTGAGTGTGGCCTGAGGATCGTTTGGGAGCCTATCACACTGCTTTTGTTGTTGATCAAACAGCCGGAAACCTTGGTTCGTACCAGTTCTAAATTGGTCCACTGCCTCTTTGTAAGCACGTGCCCAAACTTTTTGTGGCTACACTTTGTGCCATTCTGTTTAATTTATTTCTGCTTGCGCCATTCATGGCACCTTACATGCATCCACTTCCTTAAACACTGATGTATCACTCCTGTAATGGCATCCATTCACTCCTGACACTCGGCATCCACCCCGTTTATACAGTTGCATCGACTCCTGGTGCTGCACACACATCAACACCATCCACTCCTGCTGCCGCACATGCACCAACAGCATCCTCTCCTGCTGCCACACATGCACCAACAGCATCCACTCCTGCTGCTGCACATGCACCAACAGCATCCACTCCTGCTGCCACACATGCAACAACAGCATCCACTCCTACTGCCACACATGCACCAACAGGGAGACTTAGAGCACATGCGGTCCCTCCTCAACCAGGGCAAGGATGTCAATGCGTCGGACTACGACAATCGCACTGCCCTGTGAGTCATAGCAGCCTTCCTTTTTGTGCAGCGCCCTCACCTGATCTTCAGTCTAAGCTTCTGCTCACATGAAGTCCAACGATGCCCAATGCAACGTCCTCATCATGTGTGCTAAGCAGGCTGCTGTGTGCTTGGCCTTGCGCTGTGTGATCAGCTTGCATCTTGAACTGAAACAGTGCTGACATACTAATAACCAAGCTGCACCCCCTTGCTCATTACTGCAGCTCATTGACGCCTTGACTTTGCCCTTATGCGGCTCCTGCATCATGCTTATACTCAGTCCCAAGTCCAGTCATCCTCAAGTGTCTTGAGTATGCTGGTCCTGCTGTTGCGTTGCACGGCCTGATCCGTAAGGGTTGGCAAACAACGCTATAGTTAATTCTGTTCAGCGCTTTATAGCGCTGCAGGCAAAGACCAATCCCTACTGATTTACTGTGGCCTGGCATAACCTCGTGCACGTGCCAGGCACGCTGTGTAGGACCCACCATCACTATTCAGCAACCCTTTGGAGGGTAAATGAATTGAGTTAATTGGGATAAAATGACTGGACTGCTTGACTTCACAGCATACTTCATTATGTGCTTACCTACGCTGCCTTTGCTGCTTGGTTGCCTCACAGGATGCTTGCTGCCCGCGAGGGCCAAGAGGTGAGCAAGCATAGGGAGTGAGGCTGGCTGGACCAAGTATGTTGACATCAACGCACGCACGTGCGCATGTCCGTGCTTGTGTGTGTGTGTGTGTGTGTGTGTGTGTGTGTGTGTGTGCGTGTGTGTGTGTGTGAAGCAGTGCTCAGGGAGCCCCACCTGCTCTGGGCAAAAGGGGAGCAGCAGGGCATCTGTGGGAGCTGTCCTAGCCGATTACATTGAGGCTGTAGACTTCTCAGAGAGACATCTTAATGGACTGTCCTGTTGGTCATCGTGAAGGCAATCAGGTCGACCAAGGGGCTCAACTAGGTCGACCAAGGGGCTCAACAGAGCACAAGCACCTGTGAAGCATTGAGCCTGGAGGCTGATTTGCAGCTCTGTGCCAATTTTTATCGTTGCAACCAAGCCCACTGGAAACCTCTCCCCGCCTGCAAATCTGGCAGTGCTACCAGCACGTATGACCAGCACGTGATGCTCCAAATCACTGGCACTAATCCATAACAACCAATGTGATGGACGGTTACTGTTAGCTGCACAGAACTTGCTGTGAGAGTGTAGGACCATGTACGCCTGCTTGTGAGTCATGAAATTGCTGTAAACATGGTTTGAGCTACAATGTCTCCGACCTTCTGCTTCTCTGCATATTGCAGGGCATGCTTGCGCACTTCCTTTCTCATCCTCTCTGCAGAGTGCTTTGTGCCTGCCCATCCTCTCTGCAGAGTGCTTTGTATCTGCTCCTCAGCTCTGGGGCTGATGCAAGCATGGTGGACAAGTTTGGCTTCACCGCCCTCTTTGAAGCCACGAGAATGGGCCAAGATGACTGCATCGACCTGTTGCTTGAATACAAGGCAGAGTAAGTGTCCTTCTGTCTGACCGTGAGGTTGATGCCACTCCAGAACACTGTTGCAGATAAAAAAAGCTCTAAGAGCTGCTGGGCATGAACAACGGTGCATGGGACTGGGCGTATCATGTCCTCGTGAGCAAAGCTGGTTCTCATAGCTTGTGCTGCTAATAGGAGCCTGAAGGGCAGAAAGCGTGCCCTTTCATTAGTCAGAACAGAGGTTGGGCTGGTGCTCACTGTGGTTTACGACCTGGCCATGCGTGCTTTTCTTTGGAAGGGACAGATGATACCGTGGCTGCTGGAGGAAGGTGTAGGGTAGATAGATGCAAGGATAGCTGGGTTGCAGCTGAAGGCTTGAGGTTTATTGTGGGCAGACAGCTTGCAAGGGTTGCTGCGTTGCAGCTGAAGTAAGAAGGCTGCATTTAGAACAAGTCCAGGCAATGACCAGGTGGTGGACAAATAACCATCTCAGCAAAAGTCCAAGATTGCTCCTTTTATTATGCAATCAAAAGGTTCATCACAAATTGAGATGATGGGCGTTAAACTTTTGGGGTTGAACAGATGTGTGGGCGCTTTGGTGTGAGAACAGGCCTGGAGTAGGGTGTCCATCCCAGGTTTGATAGGGGTGCTGTTCATGCTCGTGCACAACTAGGAGCTCCTCTGATGCCATATTAGAAATATTGGCTAGCTGGTTTCAACACCTGGTGATGGCTGATCCGATAAGCTGTTGGAAATGTAGGTCCCTTTGTTTGTGCGTGGGTGTGACAGCAACCTCCATCCCTGCTCAAAGGACCCGCGCACAGCGTCGATATGATTGTGCTTAAATGCTGTTGCCGTTCTGGAACGAAGTGCACAATGTTCAATCTGCTGACGTTTGGTGACTACAACTTTACATTGGAAGTTGCCTGTTGGTACTGCTTGACAGGCTTGGAGTCGAGGCTTCCATTGTCAGCAACTTCATCTTTCAAGCGGTTATGGACAACGATGTAAACCAAGTCAAACGGTGGCTGAAAGTTGGCGTCCCAGCTGACCAGGTGAGAGGATTAAGGCATGCCAGTTCAACGCAGCTAACACGTACCTTGCTGTACTAGCTATGAGATGGCAAGGACATTTATGGGCAGTGAGGGAGCTGAAGCATGCTAGTGCGCAAGAGTTGTTGCTTGGACGTGCTGGGTGCCAGTGCTGTTCGCATCATAAGACGTGGAGTTCCACAATGTAGCTGAGCAGCAGCTCTGCATTGTACACACAGGTTGTTCATTGGCTCACATCACAGTGCGTATCAGCATCACAGTCCATCACTGAAGCAGGCGCTGGACACCATCACAAAGTCAATCTTACAGCTGGGTTCCCGATGTCTGGTCACCTTTGCATCGCAGGTCGACTTTGACTCTCGTACGCCACTGCATGTGGCTGCAGCTGAAGGGCACTTGGAAGTGGTGAGACACCCTTAAGGCTTTTTCACTTCATTGCCCTCTGTGTGTGTGTGTGTGTGTGTGTGTGTGTGTGTGTGTGCGCGAAACCGCGCACGTGCGCGCTCGTGTGCATAGCTAATATACGCTAGCACATGCGCTTGTGTAACCTCAACTCAAAGGAGGCGAGTGCCCTGTTGTTTAGGTGCAAGTATGTAACAGATCCACAAGCCTGCCCTCCCCAAACTGATGCTCATGAGGTTCAGCCCACTAAGTTGCAAGAGGGGGCCCATGTGCAGGTCAAGGCACTCGTGGAGAAGGGCTACGCTTCGCTGGATTTCATCGACCGGTGGAAGCGTATGGCTATTGATGATGCCAGAAACGCAGGGCACATGGAGGTCGTGGAGTACCTAGCTCGTGCGCAGCAAGAAGCGGGCCGAGTTGGGAAGGAGGTGTGTGTCTACCAGCGTAGTGTGTGTATGGCTAAGCACCAGCTCATCCGGCTTGCTCATGTTGTGCAGTGTGGAAAGAGTCAGCGTC
The DNA here is from genome assembly GCA_004335645.1 of Dunaliella sp. WIN1. Taxonomy (NCBI): domain Eukaryota; kingdom Viridiplantae; phylum Chlorophyta; class Chlorophyceae; order Chlamydomonadales; family Dunaliellaceae; genus Dunaliella; species Dunaliella sp. WIN1. The sequence goes on from QAXF01005474.1 coordinate 52,739, forward strand.
CTGTGTAAATCAGCCCACGACCAGGATGGAGAAGCATGAGTTGCAGCTCCCTGTGAGCCAAAAGGCTCCTGCCAGAAAGAGACAGTAGAACAGGAAAACTACCTGACTAGCCAAGGAGGAAGTGTTGGTGCGGGAAGGACTGAAGACCTCACCAGCTTCTGCCCATGATAACAAGCAAGGGAAATCTGCACTTTGTTCCTCATGCAGCAAAGTCCTCATGCAGCAAAGCAAGGTGATCAAGACAACACACGCGACACTGTGGACCTAGATGGAGTTTGAGCTGTGCATGAGCCATTCCGTGGTGTTTAATTTGTGCAGAGTGTGAGTTGCAACCAGAAAGCATGGCCATAAGGGCAGGGACAGGGTGCAATGGTTTGTTGAGCTATTTGCCAGTTTTCTAGATGTCACATCGTGGTATTTAACTCACGCAGTGTGATTTGCAACCAGGATGCATGGCCGCAAGGGCAGGGGCAGGGTGCAATGCTTTGTTTACCAAATTACCAGTTTGCTAGATGTCAAGATCCTCAACAAGCTGGCATGTTGTTGCTGCTGCCGCTGTGACTTTACTTATAATTGGCTTGTTTGTTTGAGTTGAGGCTAACAGCATTACCACCTACCTGCATGGTGTGTCTTGCCGCTCAACATCATCCCTTTTGACCTCCTGCTGGTGCACCTTTTTTATCTCCTGCTGGTCCTGCTGGTGGTGGCATTTCTAATTACATCTTTTCTGTAACATGCAGGGCAATGTGAGGATGATGAAGGCCCCTAGCTCATGCTTGGCCCACGACAGCAGCGCACCATCCAGAAAAGACACAACAGCCCTCCAGCCCAGCCTCCCGGACCCTGCAACTGCCGGCAACCAAGCGCACAACAGCGTTGGGGTGTCAGCCACACACCTGCAGCGCAACCTACAGGATCTGCAGCAGCAGCCTGGAGCGCCCCAGGAGCTCAGCAGTGGCAACAAGTAGGTCCAGGTTGCTTTGCCTGTGCATTTAGAGTGTGTGTGTGTGTGTGTGTGTGTGTGTGTGTGTGTGTGTGTGTGCGCGCGCATGTGTGTGTG
>QAXF01005486.1:0-13808 GCA_004335645.1 Dunaliella sp. WIN1
AACTTGTTGAGCATGACCTGTAGTTTGTGATGGTCATTGGACATGAGGGAAAGGTCATCAGCGGAAAGCATGTGGGTGACTGCATAGTTAGGGGTACCAGTAAGTGCGCCCTGCATTCCCTCAGCCAAGACATCAATGTCATTTACGTAGAGTGAAAAGAGTAGGGGGGACAGAGGACATCCTTGTTTGACGCCTAAAGTTGGCTGCACACGGGCTCCTTTGTCTCCATCAATCAGCGTGTACTCATCCTCATGATACAGGTCTTGGAGTATGGCCAAAAGGTGTTGTGGTAACTGGCAGTGGCGTAGGTGAGCCCACAGCTTGTCCCTTGGGATAGAGTCGTAAGCTTGTTTAAAGTCAATGAATGCGGCGTAAAGTTGGGAGGACCGTCCTTGTAGATGCACCTGCCTACAGGGATAATAGGGATGAGACCTTTGGTCAAAGAGTGCGACTGCTAGCCAGCTTTTGAAAAGGAGATCAATTTTTGAGGAATTTTGTTGTTGTCCTGGTGTGAAAGAAGCAGACACACCCCGAGTGCCTGTCTGAGAAATCAAGGTTGCATATTTCTTGCGGAGAGAAAGCACCTGGGGGTGAGGGCAGTGAAAGAGGACATGCTTCTCATCTTGAACAGTGTCATCAGCCTGACAAAGGTCGATAGTTGGAGGAGACCCGAGGTTCCAAGTAGCTGTCTCAACATGTATGAGCTTGGAGCCTAAATTGAGCAATGCTGCATATGACACCATCAGGGAGGTCAAGGAACACGTACTTGGGAAGGCTGTAAGGAGAGTGGGTGACCAACCCACCTTGCAGCTCATCCTTTGACCTGCTTGCAATTCCATTATATGTTGTCTGTTGCTTTGGGTCAAGTATTGTAGAAGTTGCATCGTGGCGCGGGATCAGTTGTACTGCATGGGCTCAAGCCACACTCAAGCATGACGCACCGAGAAGGGTCGTGTACTTGACCTGGAGGGTTCTCTTTAGCACTGCCAGCAGCCATTTTGTGTGAGGTTGTCTATCTCTTTGCCTTGTCGCAGGACAGGAGTGGCACAAATCTGACTAGCGTACATGCCATCAGGAACTACATAAGTCTTGAGGAGTCAGATGTGTGTAACCTACCAATAAGGCCATGATGCTGACATTGCAGGCTTGGGTACAGGTGTTCAGGCACATAACCACATGATTCTCACAAGAAAGAATTTCTGTTTGGTGCAGGCAAAGAAAAAATAAGAAAAGAAAGGACTTTGCTGGTGTCACAGCCAGCATGATTGAGGAAAGGCATCTATACATGCCAATTTAAAGGTTGCGCTAGCCGAGGATCACACCAGCCTTTTTTTCTTCTTGGATGGAAAGGTCCTCTGATTTAAATGCAAATGACCAGGGTGACTCTGAGCTTGCGTGCTCTCTCTCTCTCTCTCTCTCTCTCTCTCTCTATATATATATCTCACTCTTTCTCTCTCACACACACACACACACACACACACACACACACACACACACGCACACACGCACACACGCACACACAGGAAAGGAAAGGTCCGCTGGTAGTGACTCCACAGCCAGCATAATTTAGGAAAGGTGCATGCACAGGTGCTAGCACCACGCCGCCCCCCACCAGAAGCTAGGTTGCTAGATGTAAGTTCAGTTAGGATCTGAGGGGTTGCGTGCTTCAGCATGTGTACTTGAAATATTGTTGATATGTCTTGGTAGGGCATGTAATGTGTATCTGAGCTTTGTAGCAAATTTGATGGAGCCTTCATATAAGTTGCTTGTTAACTTCTTACGTGAGTGAAAAGCAAGACCTAACCTAACCATTAAAAAGAATAGCCTGTCTATTCACGGTAGATGGTGCCCACAACACCAGCTAGTAAAACATGGAAGGTGATTGTGTTACACTATTACTAGCCTTGGTTTCTGAACTTAGCCAGAAGGGTCTAGTGCTGTTCCTGGACCTTGACAAACTGTAGCTCAGGTCTTGTATCCTCACAGTACTTAAACTCGATGAGGTGTGCATCACACCATTGTGATAATAACTGTCTCTTTCTAACTTGCCCTATAACGGACGTATATATAGTGTGCACCCTGGAAAAGTGCAGCGTCCCACAGCGCAAAATGATAATTAATAGCATCTGGCCTTGATGAGGTTTTCACTTCTGAGGAAAAAGCTTTGGCAGTCAGGGGAAGTTCTATTAGCACTAACACTGTTGTTGATACCTTCCTGAGCAAGTTTAGCTGTAGTTTCTATGTCGGTGTAGGCAATCTTTGCCCCATGGATGCCTTTTGTCAGTGCTGCAACAATCTGTCTGCCGGCATAGTTATGGCGTTCAGTGGTCATTTTCCTTATTGTGATATGCTGGCATCCCAATAGCATGTGGAGGGCACTATCCAAATGAGGGCATAGTGGGCAAATGAGACCAGTAGACAAGTTAAACCTGACAGCATGCTTCTGGTTTAAAAGGGCGCCTGTTCTATAGCGCATGACAGTCATCTTTTGGGAGAAGCTTAGATCAATGCCTTCCCGAAAACCGCTGCTATTTTCTCTTCTCGAATATTTTGGGACCAATACCTTTCCAGTACTTGTGGTATCCAGTTTCACATTTGGCATTTCCCCTCCTTGCCCGTGCGTGTTCTGCATCTTCTCCTTCAGTTTGTCCTTTAGATTTGAGAGAGCAAAGGAAGTGGCTTCTCCTCTGTCGGTTCTCTCTTCGGCTTCTAGCCAGTACATAATTGTATAGGGGTTCTTCACCGGGTTAATATTTGCATACGTAATGTCGTGACCTGACTCATGCATAGCTGCATCTTTGGCTATTGCATCTGCGCATTCATCCCCGAAAGTGCCTGCATGCGCTCTAACTTTGTAGAAGTGGATAGGTGTTGGAGTGGCATCAATCATGTATATGATTTACTTTAGGACTCCGCTCGGAGCTTGAAGTGTATGTGGTTTCGCTGCAGCTCTGGGGGCAGAAGCTGCTTCCTGATCTGACTGAGGCAGCATGCACTATCTGTAGCAAAATGTGTAAACCTCTGAGAGACTGCAGCTGCAATGCCTGTCAGCTCTGCTCTGTTAATTTTTTGTGGGCCCTATGCCACCTGAATGCACATAGCATGAGCGCATAAGTGCACTCAGGTGGCATAGGGCTCACTATTATGATTAACAAAGCAGAGCTGATAGGCATAGGAGCTGACAGGCATGCATGAGCGCATGAGTGCATATAGCATGAGCATAACGCGCGCGTCCTGTGTGCCTCTGCATGCTCTGTGTGCCTCTGCAGCCAAGTCTGTGTGTAGTCCTTTCCGCGCAGTCTTTCTTCTCAGAAGACGATATATCGCTTTGAAGTTAATAAAAATATAAACCAAGATCGTAAAAAAGGACGTGCAGCAACATCTTCTAATGTTAGCCGAGCATGCAAGCATGCTGCACGATCCCTGTTTCGTACAGAGAATGATACGATATTTCCTAATAATTATGCAGTAATTTCTATGCAAGTCGTGCGGGGAAGGAAGGTTTAGGTAGCTGGGCTCTTGAGCAGTCAACTTGCACCTTTGTACGAGCCCTGCGACATGGGAGCACGAGAGGGATTGCTTGCTGTCCGCAGGCTTCAACCACAGTTGTGGCACAGCAGCAGAGTCCAGGCTGCGACCTTCATTTCTGTTGTGCTTGCCATTGGGGCTCTTCTGTTCTTCAGCAGCACCAAGCCACTGCGCATCCAGAGGCAGCTAGTAGTGAGCCAAGAGGTCAGGTTGCCCCCTACAAGCTTTTCGATGCAGAATGGCAGCTACGCGGTATTGTGGGCCGCCCCATTCTTCTCAGAGTCAGGTGCGTACTGTGCGGGCAAAGAATGATGAGCGTAATTAGGATGAAGATGCAATCAGATATGCAATGATACATACTTGCATACACTCCATGCTGTTGCTGCACACCGACACAGTGCGGCACAGCCAGAGCTTCACCTTCTTGACATTGGCTGCTTCTACGGCAGTTGCTCCCTCCCATCTGATCAATAATTGACTGACTTTGCATGCTTCCTTTTCTGCTTTTGCAGGATATGGAGCTGAGGCTATCAGGTGCGCCTGGCTGAGCCTTGTTTTCAATTCAAGCCCATGCAAAGATCAAGACCACTTCCCCTAGTTGATACATCGCTACGCCCACCCTGACAGGCAACTTGAGTCTGCTAAACTGTAAACTTACATGTAGGCAAGTTGCAAGAGTGCAGTGTGATGCAGTCTAGCAAGGGCTGAAGGTGTTGGCGCACTTGTTGTTTGCAGCTACGTTACGGCCATTTTGCGGTACAACCTGATGTCAAAGGACGACTTGTACATCATGCAGAGTGAGTATATATTTCCTCCTGATGTCTAAGGACGAATTGAACATCATAGAAAGCGAGTCCAACGAGCAAGTGCCCCAGGTTGCTCCGCACCCAGTCAATGAACACGTTGCAAATTATAGACGCCAGGGGCTAATTTGATAGTCAGCCAGCCTAGCGCTGCAGTCACTGTGGGGGCTGGGGTTTTGTGATGATCATTGCAAATGGAGCTGCTCCTGAGAGTAACCCAGGTTGCCACGCATCCAAGCATTGCGCATTCACCTGCAAATTTGCATTCACCTGCAAATTTGAATGATAGTTGCCACCTGGGGCTAAATTGATGGTCAGCCATCCTAGTGCTGCAGTCATTGTAGTGACTGGGGTTTTGTGATGACTGCACCGTGGGGTGCGACAGGTTTGGAAGCTGTGCAAGGACAATCTAACATGGCAAGGGTGCAGCCTCTCATTTCACTCTACTTTGAAAGGTGCTGAGTTATAACACCAGTCCATGCAGTAAACGTGTGAATACGTAGGAACAAGTGCTTTGCGCATCCTGCAGCGCATCTCTCACACACATTTTCACTGACTATATCTGTTCAGCGCAGTTGTGCGGGCTCTTCCATGTACCACTGCAACTACCGCTACTTTTGCTTTTAAATAATGCACAACTGCTGTTGCACCACTAGTGTATCAGAGCGGCTACCGTTGTTTGCTTCCCTAGGTGGCGATGTTGTAAATCTGGGGGTTTTAGCGAGCATGGACAAAGATGTGAAGGCTCTTCTCATGGCACAAGAGTACGATGCTATGATGAAGGTAATGTATAGCACAAACCAGGATCTGTTAGCGGCGTATTATGGTCAAGTTAGCTTCCAAATTCTGTAATGTCACACAAGCGTGCATCACCATGGAGGTAGCTTTCTTGCTTCTCTAATTTTGACGTGCTGTTCCTAGGGAATAAAACCGCACAGACCGTCCCTTTTAGTAAATATGATGCTGCAAGTTGTTACAAACTCTTTTGCTAATCTTGTAGTCTCTTTAAAACTCTGCTACGTACATTAAGTCAAGTATCAGGAAAATTGTCTCGCAGTTGCTTCCCTCGGGCCCTAGCTAAGTAATTTTCTGTTTTGCAACTTTTAGGTAATTCTCTGTTTTGCAACTTGAGGTCATAAAACAGTTTTCCTTCATGATTGTTTGCCTGCAGACCCTGAATGGGTAGTACATTCTCTGCGCACTGAGGACTAAACTCTCCCGTTACACTGAACATGCAGAGGCTGCCCGCCCATCTGGCCAACAGACCGATCATTGTCATCTGTAAGTGTTGTACCATGATGAGCAACTTTCGTTTCTTCCTTGTCTTGTGGAGTGCTGTGCTTGAGCTTTGTTGTGCCTGCGGATACATACATGAGGGTGAATGTTTTGTAAGGCTCACAGACCAAGGCTGTTGTACATAAGATATAAGACCAATGTACTGTCATAGTCCGCTGAAGGTGCTTTGCTCAGTGGAATTATGCGTACTTCTGTGGGAACAAGAATGGCTGCTGCATCTGTCTTTAAAGCCCCACCCCACAAGCACCCACGTGCTGATTTATCTTGATTAAAATGTTATTACAAGAACGGCCGCTGCATCTGTAATTAGGACCCTCCCTACAAGAGCCAGCATGCAAATTTATTTTGATTTAGGTGTTAGGCAGAACCTTGCCACCATGTATTGTGCCGCATCATTCACCAACATGCGCCAGAAGGCGGTAAGCAGCAACATGGAGCGGATGACTCCAGGCAGCGCCTTGAACCCTACGGCACTTCTTGTTGGGGCCTTTCAGCAAAGTTGCTTACGTGCATTAGAGATGATGCATTAGCAAATGGCTCTGGGAAACGTGGTGCACCATACAGGAGCTCCCATTGGTGCCTGGCAGCATAGCTGTTGTATGAATTAGCATCAAGGCAAAAGAACTTAGGCAGAGTCATGCCCTTCATGGACCTTAGCAGCACCGTAAGCCAATTAGCAACTGCATCTGACTTAGCAGCAACTTGCGCCATTTGGAACAAGGCAGTGCTATAATGAAGGCCCCACGTAGTGTGACAGATGATAGGATTGCATTTGTCAAATGTATCGGCACATGGTGACTCAGCTGCTGGACAGTCAGCATCTTTGCGGGCTTAAGTCTTTGGCTCCCTACACAACTTTCACTGTTTGTGCTGTGTAAATGCGGCTGCCAATGGCCCCCTTGGCCCCGTACATAACTACCCTCACTGTGTATGTTGTGTGAATGCGGCTACCAATGCTATTGCCACTGGCTGCAGGCCACACATTCCCCACCGTCTGGGAATGTGACAAAAAGAGTTCCCAAGGACCACACAGCAACATAGCTGCAGAAATCAAAAGGTAATGCCATTACAGGGGTGACATCAGCACAATGCATTGGGCCTCAAGTCATGCGGAACCCTTTTGTACCTGATCAAACAACTTTGGCTATTTTGGATTGCCTTGATGGCGGCTAGCTTAAGCAATACATTGTAGCCTCTTTGCGTTAAGCCACATGTGGATTATGGCTACACTGAGGGTACTGTTCTTTTCAAAGATCCACCCAAGCTGGACACCCGTGCATGTGCTCTTGACGTGCAAATCAAGTGGGTGTACAAGGTTGCTGTACTTCCTCCATGCATGGCAGCATAAAGCGGGTGCATGCCGCAATTTAAGGCAGCAGCAGCCTTGATGATTACAATGCAATGATCTCTTGTCTGAGGTAATTTCCTTTCACTACAGCCATCCATTACGCCATGGACAGTGTTGTGGCAAGCTCTGTACTTTGATCATGCATCGTGTCGTATGCAAATACATTTGTAAATCATAGTCCTGTCCCCACATTTCAACCTTTGCAGTAAAGTTGTAGTCCGCGACCCCATACATCAGCCTTAGTCTGCTGCAAGTTGCTGTCTGCTGTAGCCTCACACTTCAGCCTCTTGCACCTCAATTGTGTGCAATACAACACTGCACATTGATAGATCACTGCCTGATCATGGCCCAACACTCAAAACCCTCTTGGCAACAGGTTGCTATACATTATGGGCCAAGCACAGCCTGGATCAGATTTTGACCAGCACATGCAAGGCTTGTCAAAGCTGCAGAAAGCCAGTGAGGCAGTTAAAGATGCAGAGCTGAAGCAGCAACATGACTCAACTCCAACAGCAGCCAAACTTTCCAAGCCCAAGCAGCAAGCAACAGCAACCATGTCACACGCACTGGCATCATCAAAAGACCCAGCAGCGACAAAAGCAGCAGCAGCAGTGCTGGGGATGCCAATGTACAGAATAGGGGGAGCAGCGCCACCGCCGCCACCATCCAACTGCCTAATCATGTGCCCCTGTGACAAGATCAAGGTATACTTGCTCTTCTTTCCTAGCCCCTTTCTGCTTTCAACGCAGCATGCTGTGTGCACATCAAGCCGACACTTGTGGGAGGGGCCATAGTAGCCATGCTCAGGGGGTGGATTGCATGCTGTCCCTGATTAATTGCAGCTGACCTGACCTGCATCTAGGGGAGTTCTTGCCGCAGATCCTAGACTTGCCAAGAGTAATTTTGGTCCATGTGATATCGTAGGTAGTAGGTCACATAAGTTTAAGCTCATCAGTAATGTAGTGTAAGACCATTAGAAACTTTGATACAACGTTATCACCGATGAGTTACTTCATCCCTGCGCAAGTGTGTACAATTAAGTGCAACATGATCAGCATCAATTACAGAGTGCTAGCGCAAAGTGGGAATAGGCAGGATTGCAGATTGGATGATTGGCAACAAGTGCACTTAAATTAGCCGGGCTATGTCTGAGAGAAGTGAGATGTGCTCTTACCCATTTTGAGCAAAAGATCTCTGAACCTCTTGCTCATCAGTACTCCACTTCTTAAAAAAGGGTCAAAACTGGTACTTATCCTTCTGATCCTGCTGTCCCCAGAATAAGGGTGCTGTACACGGTTGGCTGGTCCATATCAAGGTCCAATCTTCTTGAGAGAGTCATCAGAGTTGAGCGCAATTGCTTATATGTACATACCACTCCAATTCTGCTGTCCGCAGAGCAAGGTGCTGTACACGGTTGGCCGCTCTATGTTTGAGACTGAGCGCCTGCCTGACGCCCTGGCAAAATGCGCACAGGCCATGGATGAGGTTAGTTTATCCTCTGCTGTTTAAGTTGGAGCTGTGCAGCAGGCAGCACTGGCTCTGCCATTTAGAGATTGAGCGCTTGCCTGACGCCCTGGTGAGATGCGCACAGGCCATGGATGAGGTTTATTTTTTGCTGGTTTAATGTGAGAGCCTTAAAGCAGGCAGCGCTGGTTTTTCCAGTATAAGAGTTTGAGACTGAGCGCTTGCCTAATGTGCCAGCAAGATGTGCACAGGCCATGGACGAGGTTAGCTTCTTCCTGTTATTACAAAGTTAGAACCATGAAGCAGGCAGCATTGGCTTTGCAGGCTCAAGACTGAGCGCCTGCCTGGCTAGCTGTTAGAGCTCATGAGGCAATATGCAAGCATAGGCTTCCTTTCCTTCTGATATCAGCGTTCCTTGCTTACTTGGAGGGCTTGTGCCTTAACAATTGGTAAATGCCGCCTCCTCCTGCCAATAATCTTGCACCATTGCCATCAACAGTCGATCTACTGCCTTTTCCTATACATGTGCTTGCATCATCGTCATTCACTGCTCTTTCCTGTGCAGGTTCTTGCACCATCACCTCTGCCAGCTGATCCATTGCTTTTTTCCACACAGGTGCTTGTGCCATCGCAGTTTAATGTGGACTCCTTTGCAGCTTCTGGCGTGAAAGCTTCAGCCTTACATGTGCTTCCTCAGGTACGGGCCAGCATATTAGATGTGCACGCACTCCGATGAAACCTTCACATATAAGTGTGTCGTGGGTCAACAATTTTTTCTGATTGTACATGCAATCTATACCTCCCACTATAACATTTCAAAGCTCAAGCCCAGTCTAATGGAAAATCTTCTAAGAGAAGCCTATGGTAGTTGCATTTGTAACAAGTTTCATTCATCAATCAGACAGCTGCACTCAGCCCCTTCAAGGGCACCCCTGTCTTGCACTGTAGCTTTGTGCTAGCATAAGGGGATTGTGCACTGATGTGCGCACTAGACTATGAAGGTTTGGGTTCTCTTGCCGTGCTTCATCACTGAGATTGGCCCTAGTTGTAAAATTATATCGTGCATTTACAGGTCTACTTAAAAGTATGGTTTGTATGCACAGTACATATTTGTACATATTTACACCTGTATTGCGAGTGAAATGCAGTGCATACTTGCTGCCGTTGCGTCTGTGTACCTCTTGATACCATAGTCAGGTCCAGGCCTTCAATTGCATGGGCTTCAAGTTCCAGGACTACTAACCCTCCAGGAGAACTACCTCAGGTTACACACACGCGCAAACACACACACACACACACACACACACACACACACACACACACACACACTTGCAGGGCATCAACACCTCGCAATATTACCCTGGTGCAGAGCCCCTAGACCTTGCACATGAGGGCCTTCTTGTGATTGGCATGGATCCCATCACCGGCAAACCAGCAGGTGGTTGTTGGACAAAAAGAGAGAGAGAGAGAGGGAGATTGTACATTTCAAGGAGGTCAAAGCAAGCATACAGCACATCTAGACCACCACGGCCTCTTGTCATACAGGCTCCAGTCACAATGGGTACTGTCAGAGCTACATTCATGGTTTCCAGACTCTTACATGACAGAGCTGCATCCCGTCCAGCTTTGCGCGTTGCGCCCTCATGCTCTTGGTAAAGCAACAGCCGCAAACATGAACCAGGTTGCATTGAGGTTACAAGACGCAGCTACTGTGCATGATCCATTTTGCCTTTTAAGCTTGGTAACACCTGTTGTACATGTCAACTGTCCATATGAGTTGGAGCCGCTTGCTGCTATGCTTGCCATCTTCCAGCAACCTCCTTAATGTCCATTTTTGCACGCCAACAGCACCTTGAAATTACCTTGCCAGAACAGAACCTCACAAGGACTTAAAGCATCTGAGCGTTAAATGCCAACAAGTGGCACATCACATTTGTTCCTGCCTTATATCTCACATGTCACATGCTTTCCAGGGTTTGGACGTTGTCTGACATGCTTTTACTTTTCCTAATGATGCACGCGCGCGCGCGTGCGCGCGCACACACACACACACACACACACACACACACACGGCCCTGCAGCGGACGCCCTCCCAAAGTTTAAACCACTGCCCAGTCCCGCCAAGCCTGCCAAGAAGAGCAAGGCAGCAATGTCTAGCAGCAGCGGCAGCAGCAGCAAGCCCAAGGTGGCCCAAACACAGCCCATCGACACACCCCCAAGCAAAGCTCTCACCACGCCAGAGCCGCAATTGCAGCACCAGATCACGGATAGTAAATCCGTAGGCGACCCCATTCTGCAGGTCAGGAATGGTGAATCCGTGGTTGACTCCCCTTTGCAGGGCAACCTGGCTACACAGCGGCGCAGCATGCAGGGCGCGAATGACTCACCTGACACCGCAAAGGACCAGGGCAACAATCCTGTCAGCCTTGGTGCGGCTGACCTTGTGAGGACCGCCGGCAAGAATAGCCCAGATACTGTGTCAGAGGCTGCTCAGCCTATTGATGCAGCTGAGACAGGTGGCGCGGTCAGACACTTGACCACGTCAGCTGACAGCGCATCAGAAACGCTGCCGAGCACTCCGGCTGCAGGGGTGGAGCTGGCCAGCAGCATAGGCGGGAGCAGCACCAGCAGCAGCAGCAGTAGCAGCAGCAGTGGCGTCAGTTGTATCGGAAGTATTAGAGGCAGAAGCAGCAGTACCTGCTGCGAGAGCAGCAGTAACGTAAGCATTAGCAGTGACCTTGGTGCTGTTGAAGGGTGTTCAACCTTCAAGTTCTTGTCAATCTTCAAATGGGAGGTGCGTGCAAGGTCTGCTTGTACTGCCAATAGAATGCTTGTCCACACTGTCTCATGAGCCAAGTTGTTTCTTAAAACCAGCATGATAAAAATGGTTAAGCTGAGAATTTTTGTGTGCTTCCAAGTGCCATGCTACTGCCTCTAACAAAAGATGCGGCATGTCCATGCACGGTGTGCTATGCATCTATGAGTGGGGCTCTATGGTTCCATGGCTAGGACATTGTGGGGCAGCAAATGGCTTTGTGTGGATCCAAGGGTGTCACTGCCTGGATCATAACTCTGGGGGTCGATGAATAGCTCTCTGTAAATGCAAAAATGTCACTCCCTAGATCATGGCTCTGAGGGTTGATGATTGACTCTCTGTGAATACAAGAACGTCACTCCCTTGACTATGGCTCTGAAGTCCAATGAATGGCTGGCTCCCTGTGGAAAGTGAGAATATCTCCCCCCTCTTCTGAATCAGAACATGTCTGGATCATGGGCGCCTTCAGGGCCTGGACTGACTGCCCTATAATCATTTATAAAGCTAAGCCTGACGCATGCTGAGTTAAAGGGTTGTGTGTCCCGGGTGTAAGGTTATCAAGACACTGGCAATGCATGCTGGACCAAAACATTAGTGTGTCTGTAAAGTATCCCTTGATTGAAGTGCAGTACATCATTGGCATTACGTGCTGTGCCTAAGGCCCATGTGCCATGGGCACTGCATACCGGGCCAGGAAGTAGGGTGTTGTTGGCGTTGTGTTCTCTGCCTGAGAGTGTGGCTTGCTGCTTGTGTCACCTTCTGAAGGCACTGTCAAGTCTACACTCTGGCTGTCAGCTTCCTTGCTCACTTGCAATCATGCGTTGCCATTGCTCTGGACCTTTTGGCTAACATGCCCTAAATTTACTGTTCTGTCCATGCCTGCATTGCTCTTTTTGCTTCATTCATGCCCGCATCGTAACTCTGTCTTATAGGTCTTTGCGTCACTTCTTCATACTCTGCATGCATGCTGGACAGGGACGATTGGACATTTGAGTGAAAATCGTCCACTAGGAAGCCAAGATCAGACCACTCCCTTCGCCACCACCATTTTGTGCAACCTCATGTTCACCGGTGTGCCTGCTCACAGCTCTGTGTAGATACTATATAGTCACACCCATTGCCTGCATGTTACCATGCATCCCCGTGCAGACTTTGTCCGCATGCAGAACAGGAAGGACTGTACCTTACCATGCATCCCTGTACAAACGTTGTTACATGCAGGACAGGAAGGGCTGGGACCTGTTGCTGCGCGCATATTTGAAGGAGTTTGAGCCGACGGAGCCAGTGGAGCTGCACCTGGTGACCCATGCGTTTGCATCAAAGGTGAGTTACAAACTATGGATTGTCAGTGCAGTCAGCTGCTTGTGTGCGAGCTGTATGCAAAGAGCTGCAGTGGGATAGACAACTGCACTAACAATCCACAGCTGTATGCAGAGGGCTGCAGTGGGATGCGTCATGACTGATGCATGAAAGATGCATGACGCTTCAAAAGATCCAGCCAGAGCAGCATCCTAGTACTGAGATGAATTTTCCAGAATGGAAGATTACTCTAACCAGACAGTATGCATGAGTCTTGTTTACTGGTTGATGTGAGGTGGCCTCAGATCCCGCAGATGATGTGTACCAGCACTCTGTGACGTATGCCTCTGTGTCATACATACATGGTGATCCTGCACCTAACACAAGCCGCTGCATCATTGATACCTTCAACACTTCAACTGTGCCCCTGTGCATCTTGTTTAGGTACCTGCATTGCACATGCTGGCAATACGTCCATGGTGATCCTGCACGTAACACATGCCCTTGCATCACGCATATTGGCTAGAATTCAAGGATGATCCAGCATCAAATATGTGCCTCAGCATTGTACATACAAGCAACAATCAGTGATGATCCAGCATCACGCATGTGCATCTGCTACAGTTACCATAACGAGTTACCAGTTACCTTAATTATGATCTTGCATCAAGAGCATGCCTCAGCATAACACAAACTAGCAACGATACATGATGATAAACCTTAAGTAGAGGCATATGCCATACCTCTGTTCAAGCCTTGGTTTAAACAACCTCTTCATGTTGCCTTTAAGTGCTCACAACATACATGCAGCTTGTAGCTTGTGGCCCGCTCTGTGATAGCACAGGTTTTCTTGCTAGAAACATACGCCTTGGTGTCTAACATGAATCAAAAGGGATGACATTGTGTGAGCTGCAATTTGCGACCCATTGCTCTACATCCATGAGCAAGGAACATAGTATGGCCAGTGCTAGCTTCCTTGCGCCTTGTCTGGGCTAGCATCTGAGATGGAGGCTGACCTAGAAAAGCCTGCGGAAGTGATCACCATGGTTTGCTACTCTTGCCAGCTCAGTCAGTGATTGGCTGGCATGTCTGACATCAAAGTGCACTCAATGGATGCAAAGGTTACCCTTCTAGGCTCATTGCAGGATCAGGAGCAGAAACATTGAGTGGTACATGGGCTAGCATGTGCCCACGCGTGCACACACAGACACACACACACACACACACACACACACACACACACACACACACACAC
>QAXF01005493.1:0-10592 GCA_004335645.1 Dunaliella sp. WIN1
CACACACACACACACACACACACACACACACACACACACACACACACACACACACCGCAGGATGCACTCCCCCCTGCTACCGTGCTTCACGCTTCTGACTTCCTTCCTCGCTGCAGCACTCTCTATCTCAAACACTGGCCACCAGTTACACTCCTCCTTGGCTCAGCTTCCCAGTGATAGTATGGCCAGCAAGCAGTCTCATCAAATGGCCCTGCAGCAGCTCTCGCAGCAGCAGCAGCAGCACCAGCCTCTCAATGCTGTCAATGTAGGGGCAGCTCGTTGGGGTCTCCAGAGGGACCTGCAGATGAGTGTGAGCAAGACCGTGCTGGAGAGTGGCAGGGGCACTTGGGTGGAAGTCTCCTGGTCTGGGCTGAAGGATCCCAAGGTGAGAGGCTGGAATGGTGGAATTGTGTGAATTGGAATGCTTGGACTCCTAAAGGAGGTGGGCTTGTCGGCAAGGTATGGCTAGAGTACAGGCGCCACAGGTGAAGGTTCAATGTGGGCAGGATGAATAGCTGCCAGGCATTGGGCTTTTTTTCGGGAGCCATACTTAAAGTATGATACTTTGCTCATGAGGAGCTAACACATGAGTGAAGCACTGTGGTGTCATTGCTGCAAGTGCATTTTGAAAAAACTTAAGGTTGGCAACCTAAGCTGTCAGAGAGCCCCACTATCTAACAAATTGGCTGGGTTGCATGCGCAAGAGGAGTGTATCCAGGCAACATAGTGGCAGTGTAACTCTTTCCCAAATACAACAGAATGTTCTCACTTGGCTGCAGGCTAATGATGCTGAAACATGCTGCCTTTTGCCTGAGGGTTAAACAGCATGGATAATGTGCTCAGTCTGGCAAGTACTTGCAGGACCAAATGCGCACCACATGGCTAGCACTTGGCCTCTTCCCTTCAAAGAGACGTCTTACATTGTGTATGTACGGGATACATGTGCTCCACCTTAACAAGCACAATTGCAGTGTATGGGCCTTGCTGACCCTACACATGGCTAAGTAGGGAAGTAGGGTAAGACACAAGCAACTGGTGCTACCTGCATGCAGCAAGCATGTATGTGTTGTGAGCTGGTTTGGGTGAATCGACATTTCTAGGACACATTACGTAGCGAGGAAGCCTCGTCTCATGTGTGCTCAAACTGGCAGCTGCCTACTTGCTGTTTTCTGCAAGCTATGCACTCGTACATCTTGCCTGTTCCTGTTGTTGTGCTGCCAACCTAGATGCATGCATGCTTGTGCACACTTCTCTCTGCTGTGCAGCCATCTAGGTGCGCCTTGAAGTGTTTGCACACACATCTATGTACGCCATTGAGACAGAATGAGTGCTAAATACCAGGGCTGTGTTGTATGTGGGCTTGAGAGGTGGCACACGTATATGTATGGTCAAAGTGCAACTAACCTAGTGCAAAATGGTTCAAGAATTGATATGATTTACACTTTTAGACGTGTCTTTGTAATCATGTCACGTACAGTACAACCCTGCTACGTACAACTATCAGGGTATGGCCTGACATTAGTAATTGAAACGTGCTTCATTGTCTGGAAGTAAAGTACTCATGTGAATTTCTTTGTTGCAATGCAGTACGATGATTGGATCGCGCTGTACGTGCCTGCGTCAGCCAATCTCACGTCCATAGCGCCTGCCAAGTTCCAATACGCCTTCTACGCACCAAAGCACATCTCTCATGGCGCCGGAACTGCAAGGTAAGCCTGACATGCGGACCATGGCTCGCCGTGTTGCCTGAGCATGCTGTACACGAATCTGAGCCAGTATAGTGCTGTGGCTCCTTTCTTTAGACGCCAAGAGGAATGGTGTTATGTGTTCAACCTAGACAAGGGTATGGCTGCATGGCATGTATAGCGTTCATGGCAAACATGATGTGGACATGATAGTGGCGGTGACATGGATGTGTTGGCAGCATGTCGCATGTGTAACGCTACAGTGACACACTTAATGGCGTATGATGGTGATGTGGTTGTGGCAGCATGTCAAATTGTTATGCTATTAAAACACAATTGATGGCATGAGTATGATAGATGGCTATCTGCAGTACCATTGGTACTGTAGCATAGGGTAAGCAGCAATACAACAGGAATAATGCTCCTATAGGTTCAACAGCAAAGTCAGCTATGGGATCTGATGGCAAACAGGAAGTTCAATAAGGAGGCCAAACAGCAGAGTCACTTATGGAGCAAGACAGCAAAACAACTCATGAAGTTATGTGGATGGTCATACTCTTAAGCAGCAATGCTCATCAGGGTACTAGGGAGGCGTAAATGTCTACACAGTTGCAGGACCATAAGTCCGTCTTTAGTGCTGGTCTTCACTTTTATCCCTTAATGCTTCATTAATAGATTTCCCCGTCGCTGACCTGGAATGCTGATTCACTGTCTGTGTTCCCACCAAGCTCCATCTCACCTCTCGTGATGTCGCATGTTGCTCACTGCTTAAGTATCCCATCCAAGCCAGAACATGGGTTTGGGCACTGCCGTGGAAATATTTCATGTTGCTCAATGCTCCCTGTAATTTCTTGTACCTTGTCAGCCTTCCAAGTTGTGCCTCCCCTAAAACATGCTGTATACAGCCACTTTCATGAGCAGTCTCTTTTCAACCTGTGGTACTTAGCCCAACTTCTTAGTTGTGTCCTTCTTTTGAATTGTTGTATCTAGTCAGCCTTATAATGAACTTCTTCTTAACATGCGGCGTATTGCCAGCCTCAAAAGCTCTCCTTAACTTGTTCTACCCAGCCAATTGTAATCAGCTGTCTCTATTCAGCTCCGTTCTATCTTATAAACCTGAATAAAATTTCTGTTCACTTTGTTCCGTAAGCTTCAAGTATGACCGCAAGCACCTAAGGTACTGCACAACAACAATAGACCACCAGAAGAGACATGCATATGTCTACGCTGGCCAACCGCCCTCACCTGTGTTCCCTCATCTTCACCTTGTCTTCCTCCTCATGCTCTCTTGCACCTTGCCCTTTTAAAATGCTTGCGCTTGGTTTGCCCTTGGCAGCACCACCACGCTGGTTAGAGGTTGTGATATGCAGCTTGTTGTTTGCTCCAGTGCTATACTTTTCCTTTTGATGACCCATGGAGAAGAGACTAGATGATTCACTCGAGCCACTTACCTGATGGTGCCTATGACTGGTTTTCCTGGTGATGCACTTTGAATTTTTCAATTTTCCACTCATCAATTGGTGCCTGTGGTTGTTGACTTCCCTTTTCATTGCCCTACAAACCACGTGTTAATGGATGCCTTATGCCCCGCATTTCCCTTCATGCCCTATGAGCCGCGCCTTGCCTGCAAACATTGGCTCACCTTGCAAAGTCGAATCAATCAGCTTATTCCCAGACATAGTGTCCGCGCTTCTGCAGGGTGGTCTCAAAGCGCCCGCAACCACTGGCTGATTCACTTTGCAGGTTGAAGGTGATGTCTTTGGAGGCACTAAGAACCACTGTCCTTCTCATGCCCTACGAACCACGCCTTGTCTACAAACACTGGCTCATCTTGCAGGTTCAAGTGATCAGCTTTTGCCAAGGCATGGTATTTGCGCTTGCGCAAGGTGGTCTAAATGCGCCTGCAACCGTTATCTGGTTCACCTCGCAGGTTTAAGGTGATCAGCTATCGCCAAGACATGGTGTTTGCGCTTGTGCGGGGTGGCCTCAATGCGCCTACCATCGCAGCCACAAGCCAGGTCATGCGCGTGGCAAACCCCAACGAGCCGCTGCAGATCCACCTAGCTTTGACGAACGCCAACAGGTGAGGCAGATGCCTTCAGTCACTCTGAGCGCTCCTGGCTATCTTGCATGTGAAGGATGTACCGGGTGGCCACTCATTGATCTGGTGCCTGTAAGCTTGTACTGGGTGAGCCATAGATTGGTCTGGTAGTTGTCAAGCTTGTACTGAATGGCCATTCATTGGTCTGGTGCCTGTACGCATGTGCTGGGTGGGCCATAGATTGCCCTGGTAGCTGGTAAGCTTGTGCTGGGTGGGCCATAGAAGTTGGTCTGTTGTACTGCTTGCTGCTCCCTAAAATGCTCTTTTCCGTTGCTTGCCTGCGGTAGCAAGCAAGTTGCAGCACGTCGGAACGCTCACTCCCCAACATTCAAGCCTGCCTCATTTGTGCAGCCAATTACCCAACAGCAAGAAACCAAGCCTTGGCTAGCCCCATGTTAGCATAGTATTGTCGGCGACAATACTTAGGTACCACTAAGTACCTCCGAACCATCTCTTTCTCTCTCTTTCTCTCTCTCTCTCTCTCACACACACACACACACACACACACGCGCGCACACGCACACTCTTCTGCCTATCTCTGTCTCTTTGTAAACCTCTCTCTCTCTCTCTCTCTCTCTCTCTCTCTCTCTCTCTCTAAATTTCAATCCTTTCAACACACACAAGCAACTGCTCTGGCCATCCACCCGCAGTGAGATGCTGGTGCAGTGGGTCACCTTTGACAGCAAGAAACCCGTTGTGCGCTGGGGTGACTCGCCTGGCAGCCTTGTGAACGAGGCGCCTGCCAAGACCTTCACGTACACACGCAACGACATGTGCGGGGGTGCAGCGACAGGGGTGAGTCTGGCACTGTCTAGCTGGCCTTCTTCACTCAACACTGCATCCCTTTGTTCCACAGTCTGAGGGGTAAGAGGGTCTGGAATTCTACAGATTGAGTGGTTTCTGTCTGGAGGTTGTAGTTGCTGAACAACCAGGATCCAACCTGAGCTGAGCCTTTTAGGGAGACACAGGTTGGCAATCGAGCTTCCTTGATGGCCATGTGCACATGCTTATTCATACACAGCAGCATGTGTCCATTTTAGACCTGCAAAGTGGTTGGCTGGATTAAATTTGGGCACTGCAAACAGTGCAACCTCTCCAAACGTGTTAGCAAGAGACCTTGAAGTAAGGTTGGAAGTTGTTCTTGCGCTCCCAACTTACACTGCCATCTGCATTTGAACAGCAAGCCGGGCCTCATATGTGGTGTTCTTTATCCTTGTTATCAAAATGTAAGGCCTGCAGCTGTTCGTACTGCCTGCAATGTTGATTGGAAATACCTCAAATGCGACTGCATGCAGCCAATGCCTATCCAAGGGTGTCTTCATTGCCTTTGCAGCCCATAGCTCCTTCTACAAGCGCCAGTAACAGCTGCCTCGCAGCATGCGCTGCACCCAAGATGATCCTGGCAAAAAGCTGTGCTGTTACGGTACTGATACATTTGGTACGGCCTCTCTTCTGGTGTCATGATTATTCCAGCATCTCTTGTTACCAGGGTGCTGGCACAACGCTTACGGCCTCTGTCACTTGTGTATGTGTCCTCTGCCGCCCGGCAGGCTGTGATGGCTGCAAGATACCTCATTGCCCCCCCCCTTTGAGAGAATACTGGCGAGTATGTGTGTTGCCATGGCACACCACGTACGGTCTCTGTATATCTTGTGTTCTCCGCATGCAGGCAGGCTGGCTGGAGCCTGGGATTAAAAACGCGGCCGTGATGACCATAAGAAATTCCCTTTGAAAAGAAACCCGCAAAGAGGCATGAAGCCACGCCACTGGCACGCTGTGTACAGCCTCTTACTTTGGGTCTCTGCATGCAGGCTGGCTGGCTGGAGCCAGGGTCTCAGCATGTGGCTGTGATGACTGGGCTGCAGCCCATGACCCAGGTCTTCTATCAAGTGGGGGATGAGGTGCGTACACCAGCAACCTGCGTGCGTGCCCAGGGACTGAAGACCTGCCTTGCCCTTGTATTGCGCAGCTCGGGCACGTTGTTGCCTGACATTCAGACAGGGGGTGGTAGTGGCTGCAGCTTTAGGGGCACAGATCCATGAGCAAGTCATTGATGAGGTGAATGTGGATGAGTCTGTGTGCGCAGAAAGGCACAAACGCTAGCCTTTATCCCTAAGGTAGGATATCGTGGCTTGGGATAAAGGACAGTTGATAGTCTACGCTAGGTGCAAGGCTACGACGGCTTGTAACGTACCTGATTGATTGATGTTCAGAGAGCTGGTCTTAAGTGGAGGCTGCTTACCATGTCTAGCGTGGCTGACAGAGTATTGGTGGCGAAGTCTCAAAGAGGGGGCTATCCAAACAGTCAGCCAGAGTTGCTTTCTCTTTCTGCTGCATGCTGTCTGCATATAGTGTTCATAAGGTGGGTGTAAGTCATGGGGTTGACGAGATGTCTGGGTGCTATAGTCAGAGGAGCAGCTTGGTTCTAGCACATGATTGTTTATCTTTCAATCCTTGTGACCAACACTCTGGCATTGGAATACCTCCTTGTGCCCTTCCTGCTTTCTCATGAGCCTACATGACTTCTTCATAGATTTCAGGCTCATATCCTGTGCGAAACATGTAGCGCACCTTGTTATAACAAGCCTGTCAATGAGATCGGCAATGCCTTGAGCTAACACTAATGCTTTGCCATGTCTTTATGTAATTGCCTTCACGACCACAGGTGTCATGCGCAGCATTCTCTGCTGACCCCCTCGTACTCTCAGGGTTGCCTTGTTGCTGTCCAATTATTGAGATGCACAATTCTTGAGTGTCACATCCTGCAATGCGATGCGCCACACAATCCTGCAGGATTCAGGCTTCTCGCCCATAATGTCCTTTATGTCACGGTCCCCGCCACGGAAGGCAGAGCCTGGGGCCAGCGCAGCAGCAGATCTTGACTGTGTGAAGTTGGATGGCGAAGCTGGTGCAGACTCAGCTAACGAGGCTCACAGTGACAGCAGCTGCAAGGGGTGTAGCAGCAGCAGCAGCAGCAGCAGCAGCAGTGGTGGAGTGCAGGAAGAGAGAGGTAGCAGTGACTTAGCGGACAGCGTTAGGGGCAGCAGGGTTGGTGGACGGAGAGCTCTAATGGCTGGTGGTACGAGTGTTGGACAGGCATATGCTATCCAGGATGCGCAAGAGGGCAGCGAGGGTGTCAAGGGCAGTGCTGAGGGTGCTCGGGGAGTTGAGGGTGTAGTGGGTGGCCACAAGCATGACGCAGACAGGGAGGAGGGCAACCTGGTGCATGTGCTGCTGACAGCAGGTTTGTGTGTGTGTGTGTGTGTGTGTGTGTGTGTGTGTGTGTGTGTTTGTGTGAGAGAGAGAGAGAGAGAGAGTGTTCTGAATGTTCATGATTTGAGCACACCACCTACTGTATGTGGATGTGGAACGCTGTACCTGCTGCTCTGACTTCGTTGTCCAGCTACATGAACCTGTACTTCCTTTGCTGATGTGAGCACCTCACATTTTCATACCCTAAGTGTACACACTTACGTATGTAACGCTTTGCTTGCCGGTAGCTCTAGCTGTGGAAGAATCCAACTTCATGCAGACACGCACCTGTACAACACTAAGCTTGCTTGCTGTCCGCAGACATGGGCCAAGGGGAGGAGGATGGATCCAATGCTCTCCTCACGGTGAGTGACAGTGTACTCTGCAGTGTACTCTGCATGGCTCCATAACTCAGTCTTCAAAACAGTCCTCTCCCATAGTATTATGCCTGCAGGCTCTGGTGCTCAAACAGCACCATACCTACCGCCACTGCACAAGTGATCAGTGATACAAGGTGTAGCAGTAGTTATACTGAATAATTACTACACAAACATACTGTTATGTACTTTAGTACTCATGATCAGTGATACAAGGTGTTGCATATCACAGTAACATAGTCATATTTATATCTTTAAACATGACTACACAGACCTATTGTTATGCACATTAGTGCTAAAGACAGGGATACTAGGTGAAACCTATCATGGTAACTTCGTCATGCCGTTCTTTCATCGTTACTTTACAGACCTATTAATAAGGACCCGATCACTTAGCGTAAGCTGAGCCCAAGATGCTATTCAAGTGCATGATCTTTGCCATGACACATCTCAATCTCCTCGTGTGGCAAGCAAGATCCTGTGGCTTGAAGCTTGTGCATGTTGTGGATTTCTCAAGTGCTGTTTCTGCTGTGTCCATGCAATGGTCACAGATGAGCCTTTACAGCAAGGACATGCAGCGTTTTAGTAAGCATCACATGGACCAAATTTTATGGATGAACAAAGTACGCACTCAACAGTGAACGCAGCAATCACAGCAAGGACATGCAGCAATGTAGCAAGCATCACAAAATATAAATCAGATGCTTCAGTTAAGATGGATGGTTATAATATATATGTCTCTGTCACACTACCATTCTTAGGTTTTCGCTCACCATTGCGGCAACTTGAACTTTAACTCGTCGTCACTTCGCAAGCATAGCGAAAAGAGCAGGCGCCTAGTGTTCCTGATTTTCTTTGCCGTACAAGTTTGTGCTGCTTTCTTTGGATGCTTTTGGTAGCTAGTGTCTCGCAATTTCAATTTCTTGTCTGTCAAACCCACCAGCGGATCTGTGTTGACAAAGTGTAATGGAAGCTGGAAGCTTTTCCTCTCACAGGGCGGTAACCCACTCACAGGCATCCTTTGCACGGTCTGACTCATACCTAGTCCTTTGTTTGTTCTAGGCGCCCTGGTGTTGCGCATGCAGAACATCCACCGTCTCTCTCTAAGCTCATGGAAGGCAAGGCTCTGCACCTGATGTGTTTTAAACGCATGCTGGCCAGCTCATGACATTTGGCCTTGGCTGGCTCACGTATGTAAGACAGCTCGTGGCAAGCAACCTCAACTGATGTGTTGTGAACAGATGCTGGCCTGCTCATGACAAATTGCCTTTTCTGGCTTACGTATGCAAGGCAGCTCAAGGCAAGCAACCTCTATAAACGTGTTGTGAACGCATGCTGGCCTGCTCATGACAAGTTGCCTTGCCTGACTTACTGTGAACGTATGCTGGACAGCTCATGGTAAGCAATCTCTATTGATGTGTTGCAAAAGCTTGCTGGCCTGCTCGTGATAAGCTGTCTCGCTGTGAATGTATGCAAGGCAGCTCATGGCAAGCAATCTGAACTGATGAATATTGAAAGCATGCTCGCCCGCTCACGACCATGTGCCTTCACTGACTTTTTGTGGACGCGTGCTGGCCTGCTCATGATGCACCCTCTCCTCTGATTGTAGACCCAGCATCCATCTCTGAACACCACCGGCCGCATGATAGCCGAGGTGACCGCGGGTGAGAAGTATTGGGGGCGAGCACAAGCCAGCAAGGGCAAGGGCAGCTCCATCATGGACCATTTCTCACCCACACTGGGCCTGCATGTGGGCGACATCAGGTGCGTGCTGCCAGCCTCTATTTCGCAAGTCTCATCCCGCCCACACTGGGCCTGCATGTGGGCTGTAGATATCTTTCACCTGCCAGCTCAATCATGGACCACATCTCGCCCACACTGGGCCTGCATATGGGCGACGTCAGGTGCGTACTGCCAGCCTGGGTGTACATAGCTTCAGTATATATAGCTGTTTTTGCCTGAATGAAGGCAGCTTTATTTTAAGCAAAAGGCCTGCAAGTATAGTTAAGGAAGCGAGTAATATCTTAGAACTATGAAGTTTGAGATTGCTCTCAAAAAGCTTGCTGTTGGATAAGCCCAGAGTTTCCAAATGATGAGCTCATGAGGGGAACTTTGGCAAGGATTGAGGCGTGCTTCTCCGTAAGCTGCACCTCTTATGCCTAGCCTCACCCACACGGTGTGGCATGCATGTGGGCGACATAAGGTGCGCGCTGCCAGCCCGGGTGCTGCCTGTGTCGTCCCCTTCTCACTGACCCTGTGACACCCCTGCCCAGACAGAAGCCACTGCAAGCAGATGTCACTGCAAACAGATGTCACTGCAAACAGAGGAGGAACAGTGATGCAGCATGGCGTAGTAAGTTAGCCATGCATCAATCAACGTGACAGCAATCATGCTCTTAATGTGCTCCACAAGCAGTGTGAGCTTGCAGGAGACACATCATTTAGAGGGCCTTGCATTACAGTACCCTTTGCAAAAGGAGTTAAAGGCAGCAAGTGAGAAGCGTTGTAAGTGGAGGCAGAAAGTGTGCTGGTGAATGCCTTCAGAGATCCAGGGCGTGGCCAACAGCATACTAAGACTGACTCAGGTTCCTGCCTGTCAATTTTTAAAAGGTGCTTTGTGGCATGCAGCCATCGCCTACAAGCTTATACCTCAGGGTCAGCAATACAGTGCAACAAGGTGTGCCCCTCGTAAAAATCACTTTGAGCTTGTTGTCCGTACCTGAAGACACTTGAGCTCTGCTGCTATGTGTGCAGCTATGCCCAAGGGTTTGCAACACAGTGGGACAACTTTTACACCCAGATTGAACCACTGGCATCGCGTATACCTTGGATGATGGTGCCTGGGAACCATGTGAGTAGTTGGGTATTTGTGTGTGTGTGTGTGTGTGTGTGTGTGTGTGTGCGCTGCGTGTGCCCGCGTGCATAGCTGAATTTCTAAGCTTTCCAAGGGTTGAGCTGAATTCAAGGTAATACGGTGCCACAGTGGCTTTATTGGTTTAGTGCTACGTCCTTCACATCATTGCAGCTTACAGCCGCCCGCATGCACACTTCTGTACCTGGTCAACAGGTATTGTTACTGATTGTCGCACAATTCACAATAGTTGAAACTAGTTTACACACACACACACACACACATACACACATGCACACACACACACACACACACACACACACACA
>QAXF01005494.1:62408-74627 GCA_004335645.1 Dunaliella sp. WIN1
GTGTGTGTGTGTGTGTGTGTGTGTGTGTGTGTGTGTGTGTGTGTGTGCGTGTGAGCGTGTGCGTGCATGCATATGCAAGGCTAAGGATGGCCCACAGTACAGCAGACCACAACACGCACGCACGCACACACACACACACACACACACACACACAAACAAACAAACAAAATATGTATATAAGTCTGAATGGGTCGGCCAACATGGACTGCAGGTGCCACGCTGAAGCCCAACCCTCAACAGGGCCAGAAGGAGGTCAACAATGGTCTCACGTCTGCAAAACCGAGCGGGGCCAGCCTGGGCGCCACACTGCACCATGCAGGAGGCCATGGCACAGGCACCTTCATGGGTGAGTTCACGGTACAGGGCACAGCCTTTTATGCCTTTTTCTGAGGGTTCTTGTTATCATGGTTGTGGGGCCAGCCTGAGCGCCACGCTGCACCAAGCAGGAGGCCATGGCACAGGCACCTTCATGGGTAAGTTCACGGTACAGGGCATAGCCTCTTTTGCTCCTTTCTTTTGCCCCTTGTTTTGCCCCTTCATGCATGAATACATTGTCCAGCACAGCTTCTTTTGCCTGTTATTTGGGGTTCCTTTGTTCCATGCTTGTGGGGCCAGCCTGGGTGCCACACTGCACCAAGCAGGAGGCCATGTCACAGGCACCTTCATGGATGACTTCACTGTACAGCACGCTGCCTTTGTTGCCTCTATTTGGGCCTCTTTTTGCTTTTTCAGGGTCATGTCCTGGGAAGTGTTTTGCATACTCTTTGCGTTGCATGGGAGCATGATGTACTCACACAGAGTTGGGTACCCCTTGTGTTGTAGGGGAGCTACATGATGTTCCCGCAAAGAAATGGGTACCCCTTGTATTGTAGGGGAGCTACATGATGTACTTGCAAAGAAATGGGTACCCCTTGTAATCTGGATGCATGAACTTATTAAGGAAGGATGGGGCAATTTGAAAGCCATTTGTGCCCTTGTGTACAAGCGCTTTAACAGAGGGCTAGTGCTGGTGTGTACAACCACACCTGGAAATTGTTCAGGCAGTAAAGAATACTGCCCTGGTTGTCCTCCTGCTCAAGTTGTGTAGTGTAGTGGGCTCTAGCAAGTTAGGTAGAGTAGCTCTAGCCCTGCTTTGTACACACATAAGCGATAGGACATGCTTTGTTATGCACGAGCAAAACTCTGCTTCCCTTCTTTTATAGCAGTCTAATTTGCTTTCTTTCCATTGTGTAACTGCGAGTGAACACACACACACACACACACACACACACACACACACACACACACACACGCGTGTGCTCTTGCAGCCTCCTCTTCAAGCACCCAGCCCAAGCCACGCAGCATGAGTGCACGGGGGTGCAGTGCCCCGCATCAGCATATGTCATCCTCTATCACCTCTGTTGCAAACTCTGGAGCCGGGCCCGCCATGCAGAAGCTGGACAGAGTGACATTGCGTGATGAGCTGCGGACTGTGCGTATGCTGTGCTGAGTGTAGCGGGAGTCATGCTCTCCACAATCGCTTTGGTCCTTATATGGCCTTCTAGTGCACTCACTCTATGTCGGTCGCAAACTCTGGGGCTGGATAGACCATGCAGTTTTGCGTGGCTTCTCACTCTCCTGCTTGCTACGCCACATGCTGTGTCAACCTCCTACACCCCCCTAGTCTGTTTGGACCCTACATACGTTAAGTACCTTCAAGCCTACTGACAAGCGCTCCCCCATGTGTGGCAAACTTACCGAGTATGAGTTGAACTGCGAAGTTGTGCCTGCCTACAATGACAGCTTAGCTGCAGCAGCAGATACCTTGCGAGTGTAAGTCATTTCACCCTCTGGAGATTATATTGCCTAAATTTTTGAGCCAGATTGTAACTCCATTTCTACGTATTCTACCTTCCTCATTGATGTAGGGGTGTTGGGCACTGTTTCAACATGGGTTGGCTGCGCAGCTCAGATCTTGCGTGGGTTACAGCTCAATTTGAGCTGCGCATGTGCTGTATTTGCTACAAGAAGAGCTGCTTAATTAAGTAGCACAAAGCGGCCGTCCGATGTAGCCTTCAGGTGATACCGAGTCAGTATTGTCACCTGACACCGAGTCAGTATTGTCACCTCACTTCCAAAGTCCGTGCAAGCTCTCGGGCTTGTGCCCCTCATGCTGTGCGTGTGCTAGGGGACCAACAATGGATACAATGCTTGCAAAGTGTAACTAACAATAAGGGGGGATCGTGAGCCAGGTCGTTTGGCTCAATGGCTTGCTGGTCACTACCAGCCAACATATAAACATCCATAAGCTTGTTCAACTCAGGAAATTTAGGATATTGGTGACATCTTGGTTGCTAACTTGAAAACATGTGCTAGGGGACCAACGAGAAGCACTACCTAGTTTTGCCTATACATAAATGAATGTTTATGTACATCTGCCATTTGCTACAGCTTTGTCCAAGCTCAATATAGTATTTGCCTTGGTGACATCCATTGAGATGATTGGATCAAACTTGATGTTGTTACACAAGATAGTTTAACGGCCCAGCCGAAGTAGCGACTTTGTTACGGACCAACAAACTGGCAAGAGGCGAAGGAAAGGCCGAAAAGGTTAAGGTTAAGGTTACATAGCTGTACCTGCCTACAAGGGCAGCTTAGGAAAGGCCGAAAAGACAGCAGACGCTCAATCCAGAGCAAAGGGCACGAGAAAGACATAAGCTGCCGGACAGCTAGACCTAATTGGAGGAAAGGATGACCTATTTCAAGCACCTAAGCAAGATTTGGTACGTCGGAAAAGTTTGGACTGATGATTGTTGCTCGATTCAACTACTAGTTGAACTAGTAGTATCAATTGGATCAACCGCAGTTGATTGAACTTGGGGGGCATGTAGAAAATGGCTATTTCAGCCAAGGTTATTTGCAGTTATTTCAACCGCAGAATGGTTGGTACAACCATGGCTTTCATCAGCTGCAATAACTGGGTTTCAGGTACGGTTGATTCCCACTTGATTTTAATTGAAATGACTGGCAATCATCATATTGGTTACAATAAGGGGAGGCCGTGAGCCAGGTCGTTTGGCTCACTGGCTTGCTGGTCTCTCCAGACGGCATAAAGCATCCATGACTCTTGGCATGAGCTCGGAAAGGAAGGAAAAAAGCTCGTCGTCAATCAACAAAAAAGGAATATTCCAAGGAAAAAGGAAAGACTCCGCTGGTAGTGATGTCACAGCCAGCATGATGAAGGAAAGGAGCATGCGCAGGTGCTAGCACCACGCTGCCCCCCACCAGAAAGCTAAGCTGCTGGATTGATGTTAAATGAGGATCTGGGGGGTTGCGTGCCTCAGCATGTGTACCTAAAACATCATTGATATGTCTTTGTAGGGCACTTCTTGTAATTATGAATTACATATTTGATAAGCCTTTGTG
Source organism: Dunaliella sp. WIN1 (assembly GCA_004335645.1). NCBI lineage: Eukaryota > Viridiplantae > Chlorophyta > Chlorophyceae > Chlamydomonadales > Dunaliellaceae > Dunaliella > Dunaliella sp. WIN1. The sequence continues at coordinate 65,814 of QAXF01005494.1, forward strand.
TAGGATTTGTGTTAATTCCTTACGTGAGTGAAAAGCAAGACCTCTCTAATGACTTGTCTGTGTATTTATGATAAATACTGCCCACTACACCAACCAATACAATACGGAGGGTGATTGTGTTACAGCCTTGGTTTCTGAATCTGGCCAGAAGGGTCTTGTGCTGTTCCTGGGCCTTGGCAAACTGTAGCTCAGGTCTTGTATCCTCGCAGTTCTTAGATTCAATAATATGTGCATCACATTGCTTTGTTAGTACGTGTTTACTTTGTGAGTTGCTCTGTAACAGATGTATGTCTAGTGTGCACCCTGGAGGTGTGCTGCGTCCCACGACGAAAATTGACAACATCATCTGGCCTTGGTAATATTATTCACTTCCTGAGGAGGGAGCTTAGGCAGCAAACAGTCAGGTAAAGTTCTATCAGCACCAGCAATGTCATTTATACCCTCCTGACTGCCTTTTCTTGACAAGCAGCCTTTCGGTGAAGAAGGCTGCTCGCCAGGTTCCATTCACTTGTGTGAAGGAGTAAACTATAGAATTACAGGGGTGGTGCACGGAGGCCAAAAATGGGTATGGTTTTGGCATGATTGCAGGGTATGTTGGCCCCAACTGGCTAGCTTCAAGCTTAGCACTGACATATAGCTACATGTAGCAGCTGAGCTTGAATACTGCCAGTTGGGGCCACTTGCCTTATCTTCCGTGGCTTGAATCCTATTCTTTGCACCCAATTCTACCCACCAGATCACCCACTGCACTTAATTACATGTTTTTTGGGTGAAATGGTTGTTTTAATAAATACCATTGCAAAAACAATGGAGTGAAAGTACCTGGTAGTTGGTGTGATATGCATTTAACTTGCAAAAAATCAGCGAAAGGGGGTAAAAAAAGAATCTAAATGGACCCTCTTGAAACCAAGATGTCAGTAATCAATATGAATCTGTACCTTATTTACAAGTATGCTTGTGGTATTTTGGGGACAAAATGGGTCGTGATGTCTCGCTATGCGTGCAATCTAGGCCAGAATAGGACAAAAAAGCAGGCTTAATAGTCATCCAGGCCATCAGGGTCATCCATTTCAGCCCAAAGCTTATCAGTAGCCTAGGGGCATTGATTGAAACACTATTAGCATGAAAAATTGTCAAGCCTGAACTTTTGCCCCGTGCACCACCCCCGATAGAATTTCAGATTAGCTATAGCAGCGAATACCTGTAATTTGAATAGCCCATAGTATGAATAGAGTGAGAATGGCTGCCAAGTCAGTCATAGCATTAGGCGCTCAGAGACGAAAGTAGTCATTCCCACCGCACCATGTTCGTCTATGAAGTCCTTTAGGTATTGTCCTTTTCTAGGGGTAGTGCACAGAACGAAAGCCTGGGCATGGCCCTTTTTGGATGCAAATCATGTTTACAATTTAGAGGTGGGCAGAAACACTTGGGGGTAAACGGATGTCTGGGTGCTCTGTGGTGAAATTAAGCCTTCTTTTTGGCATATACTTATCCAATTTGCGCTCACCAGGTCCCAGCCATGTGTGAAAAAACATGAAAAATTTCAGAGGGGGGGCACTGAGGCCCAAAATGGGTATGGGTTTGGCATGATCCCAGGGTATGGGCGCCCCAACGGGCTACTTTCAAGCTCCAAAAATAGCCTCCAAAACACCTGAGCTTGAAGTTAGCATGTTGGGGTGCATATGCCTATTCTTCCATGACGTGAGCTCTACTTTTCACAGCCGGACCTCCACCCCAGATCACCCACTGGCCCAAATTGGGTTCTTTTTCAGAGGTGGTCAACTGAGCAAACGTCCTGGAATGTGACTTTTTTATTATAAATCGTGTTTATACAATAAATAAAGGTGGGCGGAAGAGTTTTGGGGTCAAACGGATGTCTGGGTGCTCTGGGGTGGAAATAGGCCTCGTTTTTGGCATAGATCAACCCAACTCGCGCTCATCAGGGCCCAGCCACGGGTCCAAAATCATAAAAAATGCTATCCGGGCATTTCTTATACATTATTAAGTAGTCGTGGATGTATGATTGCTGGTTTGGAGTGGGTCGATTTTTGGGCCTGTTCAGCTTATTTTCTTCAAGGGAAGTGGCTGAAAATCCACATCTGACCAACCACTGGGTCATTCCACTCCATTTCTTTTGCAATGATATATATTTGGTGTATGGAGTCCAGATTACCAAAAATCACCCAATTTGGGTCAATGGGTGATCTAAGGTGGAAATCTGGCTGTAAAAAGTAAGGTTTCACGCCGCGGCCTATTAAGCATGGGCCCCGTGACGGGCTAACTTGAAGCTCAGCTGCTTTGGGCACTGAGTTTGAAAGGTGCCAATTGGGAGACCTATACCCTGGGAACCTTTGAAAAGCATACCCATTTTGGGCCTCAGATAGCCAATTCTGCCATTTTGGTTAGTTATCTTAGGGAGGGAAGTGGCTGAAAACCAACATCTGACCAATCACTGAGTATCTTCACTCCATATTTCTGCAATGGTAATATGTAAACAACCAGACTTCAGAATACAAAAGATACATCCAATTTGGGCCAGTGGGTGATCTGGGGTGAAGCTCTGGCTGTGAAATGTAGGGTTTACGCCGCGACCAATTTGGCATGGGCCCCCCAGCTGGCAAATTTCAAGCTCAGTTGCTATAGGCAGCTGTAAGTACTGAGTTTGAAAATTGAAATGCATACCCATTTTGGGCCTCAGTCGCCCCCCTCTGATAATATTGCATAATATCTCATAATTTCTTTGTAAAATATCAGGCATAGACATGATAGCTTTTGAGCCGATAGACAGGTTCCAGTCTTGCAATGAGACCTTTACGAATTATGGCATAGAATACATATTAGGTATTAGAATTGACACAAGAATGCCCATTTTGGGCCCTTGTGCACCACCTCTGGAAATTTCCAGCATACTTTTTAAACCACACATAAAATTCCTTGCACTTTTGAACATGCTTCTCGTCTTCAATTTCCTGGCACTTGCAGTGCTTACAAGGAAATTGTCTGCTTTGCCAGATTTGAAAAGCGGGCTATACATTTGCTTAAAATGCACCAGAGGGGGGCACCAGAGGCATCTGAGATATGCTGCTGAATATGGTCTTTACCGTTTTTTTTTATGCCAACCAAATTCATAACATGTACTGGCTTGAACACCATAATATCACTTATACATATCTCCAACTTGACGCCATAATATTCTTGAATATGATGCCAAAATACCTGAGGGGGCTTTCTAAGCAAAAGTCCGGATATGTTCCCTTCTTGGCTTCAATCATGTTAATACAATAATAGAAGGTGGACAGAAGAGTTTTGGGGTCAAACGGATGCCTGGGTGCTCTGGGGTGAAATTTGGCCTCCTTCTTGACATAAACCAACCCAGCTTGCGCTCGCCAGTGACCAGCCACGGGTCAAAAACCATGAAAATGCTATCAGGGCATGTCTTATATAATATATAGGGATCGTGGATGTAAACATGCTGGTCTTAGGGGTGCCAACTTTTGGGCCACTTTGGTAAAGGGAAGTGGCTGCAAGACCACATCCGGCCAACCACTGAGTCTTTCACTCACTTTTTTTGCAATAACATTGATATTAATTTGGTGTATGAATCGTAAATAACTGAAAATCACCCAATTGGACCAGTTGGTAGTCTGGGATAGAGATCTGGCTATGAAAATCATGGTTCACACCACGGCCAATTTGGCATGGGCCCCTGACTGGCAGTTTTTAAGCTCAGCTGCTATGAGTAATTGTACTTATTAAGTCTGAATACTTCCAGTCGGGGGCCCATACCCTGGGAACCCAATAAAGCATACCCATTTGGGCCTCAGATCCAAAATACCTCAAATATGATGCCAATTTACGTAATTGAACCTCATCCGCCATGGGTCCATGCATCATCTTCAAAGTTCATGCGTTTATAACTCTCTACTACACTGCTGAAGTCTTGTAATCTCAGAAAAATGGTTGAAGAAGGGTGAATTGAGCTTTTTGGTGCCCCTCGGGCTTATAAGTATAAGGGAACTGGCTGAAAGTCCACTACTGACCAGCCACCGAGGCCTGTTGACACCATCTCTTATGCATTAATTCTTGTTTGGTAAGTTAACCTCAAATCACCCGATAGTACCCCATCTGGGCTAGTGTGTGATCTGGGGTGAAAGTCTTGCTGTGAAAAGCATGCAGCGGCTGATATGACATGCTGCCCCCAATTGGCAGATATCGGACGAACAACTAACAGTAATTAACCCGCTCCATTGTGCTTAAACCTACTTGTTTCAGTAAGTAAATTAAACCTGCATACAGAAATGCTGTTAAAATATTGAATGCCTGGAATGGGTGCCAATAAGGCGGTTTGAGATTATATGTACTATTTCCGTAACACTTTCCCTGGCATTGTTATGGACATCCCAGCCAATTGACGCCTTGTACCCTTGCCCAAGGGATGCGCCTGAGCCAAGGTCCTTTTTTAAGGGACTTGTCTTCTTGCTGTTCACCCTCGTGTCCATCAGGGATCAAACTTTAAGCTTGCCTTGCATGTGCGGGAGAACATTCTGCAGGTGAGCTGCAAGCCCGGCACTTACTACCAATTTAAAAGGATGAATGCCCAGAATAGGGTGTCAACTACGGCATTCTGAGAGTATATGTAACGGTTTATTCAGTTGTTGTGCAAAGGCCCTGGTGGGAGAGGAGCCGGATTGCAATTTATGTGCGCTTTATATCGTGCAAACCCACCAAGGGAGTGCGCCTGTTGAAGTTGGAAATATGGGGGGTAAGTGTCATCCAAAACTTCTGCACAATGGAAAAATTCAGTATTTACAGGCCTGCAGCTGGTGAGAATGATTACGGAAGCACATCTAAGCACTGGATCATAAAAATTATGGTTACAAAAGTGACCTGTTCCAATGTTTTAGTGGCAAAATCGTTTGCTTGAGGTGTATAGGGGAATTCAGGAACCAGAACAAATTAGCAGGAACCCTGCACTTCCCCAGATAGAACTCCGGCTCCCTGGACCCCCGCTCTGCATTGCACTTCATAAGTTAAGTAATAGGGTAAAGTAATTTGGTAAAGCAATATGGTAAAGCAATATGGTAGAGTAATACTCCATTGTTGCTCGACTAACTTGAGTGGGGCAACGTGCAAGCCTCGAGTTGACAGACCAAGTCATGTTTCTGTATGACACATGCGGGACCTTAACACCAGCTTTTAATTAGCTCAGGAGTTGCCAGCTGGGAGAGACAGGCATAGAAATCAAAATAGCAGTGCTTTACTTGCTTGGAGCAACAAGTGGAGGGGCCCTCCCCTCCAAAAGGGCCTGCTCCGCATGCAGTTTACTGCTACTATAGCTAGCGGTAACCCTCTTATAAAAAGGTTGATAAATAATGGGGTACCACAAAGTGTGGAAGTCTGGAACACAGAGCAGGCAGGAATAATGATGAGTCCTAAAGGTTGTGGTTTCTTGCAATCTGCTTACTTAGTAACAGACTCCTCAGCTTATGAGGCCTTTGAGTGCAATTCCCCGCATTGAGCAGCACCACGTAGCACTACCTCTAGGTGTTGACAGAAAGCTGCAGCTGCTCAGCGTTATATTACCTGTCTGCACACTTCAGCTTTTCAGGCCAGAGTTGTAACTTAAAGCACTCAATGCCAGCAAGTGTAGCTTCTAGAGAAAGAGGAGCTCATCAAATTCTACTCTTGCCCTGGGATCATTACATCCAATGCCAAGAGTAGGATTTGCAACGCAGACTTGCATCCAAGCCAAATACCTGGCAGCGCTTGCAGCTTTTCTTGGCCAGGCAGTACCCCTTGCCTTAGGAGCACACTGCATTGCAAACCACTTGTTCTCAGCCACACAGTGCATGAGTACGCCGAAACAGATGGACTCGGTAATTTTTGAATCGCGGCGATGAAAGCCAAGTGGGCGGGCTATGAAACTTACGCAGGTTACGCATATACTTAGTAATATATAAATTGCTCAATCGAGGTGCCGAGCGCGTGAGGGCAGCGGCTCGTACTGGTGTGGGCATGAGGTGCTCCCTGTAGCTCTGGACTCTGCCTAGCTGAATGGAGACTACCTCTGGGCTCTTGCCTAGCTCCATGGAGAGACCTGAGGAGGACCTGCACCACATCTATGGCTTGTATGTACGTACACACACGCTAACATACCACACTTACACACATGCTAACATACCACATGTATACAAACACAGACTGAGTAAAGTGCACAGAGAGAAAGGAAATGGGAAATTGATTGAGCAGCCAGAAAAAAACAGCATGCAGGCTAAGGGACACACAATTACAGCCCAAGGGACATACGATTACAGACGAATGACTGCTTGTTCAACTTTTCTTCCATGCAGAACACAGACGCAGGAACTGACCAAATTACAGAGGCCCAGCATGCACAGGTAAGGGGGTTCAGGTAAACCTTGCTTAATTGAGTACTAAGTCCTATCACTTGCACTGTGCACCTGACACTGAGCATGGGCAGCAGCCTTCTGATTAGGGAATTTGACCATGTTAACTTGATTCGTGCCAGCCCATTTTTGTCAGCAAAGAAGCAGGGGTTGTAAACACGGCATTCATGAGGTTCTCTCTCCATATCACCTTCATTGCTCAGGCTGAGCGTGAGGGAAGTGCCCACAGACAAGACCAATTGACGGAAGGTATGACTTTTTAGAATCATGTTTTGTCTACGTGACAGGATGAAGCTCGTCTGTTTGCAGTGAGCAAATGAAGGGACAAGAAGGTCATCCCCACCATAGGACGGTTATTAGCATTTCTGCATTCCTGCTAGCTCCCCAGCCCTACTTTAACAGTTGTACAGCATAAGTACATCCTATCACACCATTCTGCATCATAATTTGGGAGTCTGGGCTGGCGTGCATGCGCCACTGGCCTGTGTTTGCTCATTTTCACCCATTTTGGCAGCAAAATGACACTTTCCCAAACTTGCTCCATTCCTGCCGTTTTCCAGGAATCATGCTGCCCTTGCATGATGGTTTAATGCTGCAAAGTCGGATTTGGGGGAGGGGGTCGGGAAGGTGTCTTCCGTGGGTGACCCTGTCGCGACCAGATGTGGGTGCCGACACAGGAATGTCTCTGCAACCCCTGCATGCTTTCAAGCTATATAAATTCTGAGGGTTGCAGGGAGACAGGGGGTAAGTAACGGACCAGGGGCCAATCAAGGGTGTGAGTGGGAAACGATGGGCCAAGATGTAGGTCCACATCTGGCTCTCCTGAGTGCACAGCTCGGTGGCAGATTTTTCACACCTGGACTTACATAGGAGGTGCGGGGTGATTTTACACACGTGCAGGCACCTCTAGGTCAAAGTTTGGGGTGGTGTGTGGGGAATGGTGTGCGCTTCCTTAGCGTCACTTTTTTCCAACCATCCACCAATTTTGACCCCAGGGGCACCATAAGAACCACAGAAGATGAAGCTACCCAATGGTGTGCTCAGGTCATGAAACGGTGCGGTGCCTGCAAATTATGCCTGAAAAGGCTTATTGGGCACTGTTACCTAGGAATGGGGTGGGCCAATGGTGGGGACGACCAGAAGTTTTCTTTCGTTTTAAAAAACAAACAAGAAAGGTTTTTTAAACAAGCAAGGTTTTCCGAACATGCATTTGCTCGCGCGCGCACGCATACACACAAACACACACACACACACACACACACACACACACACAAACATTGGACAGGCTCGCTGGCCTCTGGCTCTGGCAAAGCACTGGTAGCACATGCTTCTGAGCAGGTAAGGGTGCTGCTCAGGCTAAGCAACACATGCAACTCCACTGAGCACTTCCTTTGGTGAAGGGGTCCATGGTGCCTCGGTCCTGGGCATCTTATATGCCTTGTTTGCAACTTAATTAGTGTGTTTGCTGCATACATTTTCCTTCTTTTACTCTACCTACTTTGTTTCTAGTGCTCCAATAAACCTATACATCAGCGTAGGTGAAAGCCATTTAAAGCTGGTCTGTTATTCCAAATTAATTGTATATCTGCAGAGCAAGTTGTGTGTGTGTGTGTGTGTGTGTGTGTGTGTGTGTGTGTGTGCGCGCGTGCGCGCGCGTGGCTGTACCTCTGCATGTGTGCATGACCATCCGCCTTGCCTTAGTCCGCCTACGGTAACTAGAGCTTCTTGGGCAAGTAATCACCCAATGAGTTAGCCCCATGAGCCCTCTTAAAAATGGCATACTTCATGTCCAACAAGGTAATGGAAGAAGGGTAGACAGTGTTTTTAGCTTCAGTTCCAGCTGGAAGTTTACCTTACAACCAAATGGCCTTGAGACACGCCTACTATTTGCTCGTTGTGGCCTACCCATTAGTGGCTGCTTGCAAGCAGCTCTCCCTCATTGCTTCCTCTGTTGTACAATGCAGCCCTCCCAGTAAATCCTGCTTATTGTAGGCTTCCTGAGTTTTCTGCAAATTACCAAGATACTGCGCCTGGACTAGAGAAGACGGTCATTGCTTCACGATCTCTGATGTTGTATGCAAGTGTATGTTACTAAGGACTACCAGGCTGTGTTGCACTAACAGTGCTATCCCTGAGCCCTTTCAGCTGCAGATTATTGTCAGCAGGGAGAGTATGTTCAAGGCCGGGTGCACTGGCGTGCGTGACATTGGGAAACCCCCGAACAAGCAGCCAATAACTGTTTTAGTCAAGCTCTCCCAAGACTTGCTGGTGAGGTGCTCTAGGCTTAATGCGTTAAGAAGGAAAACATGGAGCATGTTTTCAAGGATGGGGCCTGCAGTCAAGTGAGGCATGCCTGTGTGTGTGTGTGTGTGTGTGTGTGTGTGTGTGTGTGTGTGTGTGTGTGTGT
>QAXF01005495.1:30701-41599 GCA_004335645.1 Dunaliella sp. WIN1
ACACACACACACACACACACACACACACACACACACACACACACACACACACACGTTGTGCTGTACATGTATTTGCAGCACACAGTGTACATCATAAGGGTGCGTGCTTCCAACTGCGTTAGCTACTCAGCAAGATGAGCATAGACTTTTGTGCTAACAATGTTGTGTACAACAGATCTAAGCGCGCCCTACCTTTCACATCACAGGATCCGCTCTGAAGCAGATCAACCAGCGCACCAGCAGAACCGAGCCCTGAGTCCCAGGCCTGCGCACAAAGATGGGAGCAAAATTCTCATTATCTGAGGCTGCAGAGGTTGCCACAGATGCATCCATGCCCAACGGGTTACTGATTCCCTCACCTCTCCGGGCTTCATTTGTGCATAGTATGCGTCCCAGATACCTGGACATGTGATCCACAGTTAGAGACGTGTGTGCGGGGGCTTGCTTGCAAGGAGAAAAGAAGGTGAGAGCAACGCCGCACCTTGGTACACCTCCGGAGGCGTCGCACTAGGTTGTGATGGGATCTTGTGCAACAGCTCTGCATACTCCTGCTTCCAGCCAATCCTGTAAGGATCGCGTGGGCAGGTGTGTAAGAGGATAAGGAGGCTCTTTGCGCCTTCATAGACAGTCATCTGCTCGAGCCTTTTTTGACGAAGCTGCTGCAGTGAGTATAGCTGCCAAGACGTGAGCCAAGGTCAGAAATCACACAGTTTGCACGAAAGTCGCCCAAGAAAACGCACCAAGGCAGCGGCGACCCCTCCGCCAGCTTTATGTTGGCCGTGGAGCTCATGACGCTTGTAATATTTGTGAGGACGACGTTGGTGATGGTTTCTGCCCGCTGAAAGCAACCTGAAAACACTTTCACCTGCCCGGTGCGCATTTCTGTGATAATACTTGGAATTTTATAAGCATAATTTGAGGAGTTGCGGGCCCTTTGTACATCGCGCTCGACCTCTCTCCACTTTTTATATCAACCATTTTCTCACTAAGAGGATACTTTTGAGATACTCCGACTATTACAGGGTTTTGCCCTTATGATGTTTCATACATTAGCCGTTCCAGCTGTAGCCAAGCAAAGCTTCAGTATCATTTACTTATCGCCTGTACAGCCTTCCACTCTTCGTTCTGCCTCCCTCGCTGCTCTTAGCACACAGGTTTACAACCACTTCCAGATTCACTGTCAGCAAAATACAGCAGCGAGGCCACTGGTGAATGCTAGTGATCGCAGGGGACTCACTCCTTTCCTGTAACAGAGTTCGTCTGTTACTCTACTCATTTTTGAGATAAATAGCACGCAACTGTGTTAGCCTGTGATGAACTTTGTACAGATAACTAAGAGTTGCGACTTATGATTTGAGGGAAATTGTGGTGATTCAAGTTTGGTCCTTCGAGGCCATGCCGTGGACTTAATCGCCTAGATGACCATCATTGGCGTTGCTCATGCCTCAGAGTATGACAATGTTTTCTGTGATGTGAGAGCATAGTGTTACAAATCTGTGAAGCTCTCAAGATCACCTTTAGGGAAGTCTTTCAGCAGCGTGCTTAATAAACACAACACCTTGGTTGACGCTGTCTGGTCTGGAGTAGCCTGGCAGCTGGTTAGTCATCCAGCAATATTACCTATAAACTTCCTTACAACCTCTCATATTAATGAAGTCCCTTTTTTAGAGCATTACAGCCCTGGACACCAAATTGCAACTGATTCTGAATACATCCTTGGAAACGTAGAATTCGTGAACTGTCAGTCAGGAACTTGTGGCAGCCTGTTGCGTCTCATTAGCCAAAGGGATACCAAGATAAAGGAAATTACAAATCAATAGATGCACCATCTTCACAAGTGAATACAGTTGTTATATCACAATTTCGCATAGTTTCCAAGAGCATTCGGCCAGTCACATAATCAGCGTAAGATCGGCATAGGAGCTGGCCTGAGGGTGGAGAGAGAGAGAGAGAGAGAGAGAGAGAGAGAGAGAAAGAATGCAAGAGCGTATGAGACTAGCAAGTGATGCTGTGACATCTGAAGGTGTGATGCTTCTTGCCAGCGTGGTGGTGGCTCTGGCAAACATTATGCAGGATTGCGTAAGGGGTCCTAATTGAGTTTACTGCCCTACTGCATTAGGCATTGGCAAGCTGAAGCGCTCCTACTCTACAAAGGAACTAAATACGCCTTCATAGTGCAGATCTTCTGTGTACCAACATGCTCCTGAAGCAAGCAACTCCAGTGTTCTAAGGCAAGTCTTCGATGCCTGGTTTAAACTGTATTATGGCTGCTGCTGCTGCTGCTGCTGCTGATGGTGATGAGTCAGTGGTACTATATGGGTTTCAACTTCATTGCATGCTGCAGCTCTTGAGGTGCAGTCTGTGATGTTAGTTGATCAGGCAGGTTCTGTTTCTGCTCATTATCAGCTCCTTCAACGCCCAGCAGGTCGCCTTCAGCCATCTTGTCTAGGTCTATCTTCCTAGTATACCACTTCCCATGACCACATAGGCAGTACTGTAAGCATCAAGAGAGGGAAGTTGCATTCAGCCCAATGGTGAGGTACGGCTGTCTGCTGCTGAGCTTCAAACCCATATATTCCTGCCCTGGTTGTTTATTTCAAAAGCTTATGTCCCTGATACTTTGCAGCTTCACCACTGATCTACAATTTCTGAATTGTTGCTTGAAGTCTCTCATTCAGAGCAGCAGAGCTATTAGGACTCAAGCTTAATCAAAGGTCAAGAGTTCACCATTTCCTTGATCAGTCAAACTTGAGCCAGGCCTTTTATACCTGGCCCGGAACGTGAAGTCAACAGGTTCTCCAATAAAAGCAGCCTCTGCTTTAAACCCCATTTGGCACTGCCAATAAGGCAGCGGCACTTCACCACCCACCCATGCTAACACACACGCAGAATCAAGGCCTTATAAGCAACCTATTTGCCTAAATCCCAGCGAGAAGCTCAGGGCCCAGCCGCCCCCCCACGCAATTGTGGAATTGAACAAGCAAGGCCAGCATGAGCAAATGTTTTCCATAAATCCAAAGATCATGACCACCAGGCTTTTTGTGGGCAACTAGCATCAACTTCTCTCTCAGGCTGTTGCCAGGAATTCTTGGACCTTAGAATCTAACTGACCAGCAATTGCCTTTTTATGATATTTCCTTATATTTCCAGCTCTCCACCTGTATCTCCTTGTATATACAGAATAATCTGCTACTTCATTCCTTTTCAGCTCCCCAGCATCCACTACCTGCAACACCTATGGATCCTCTAGTATCTTTACAATGGCGCACAAGGCATCCTTGGGCAATACTGTAACTATGATGTCCAGGCTGAGAGGCTTATGGGGCTGTTCATAGTACTCTGGACTAACGCAAAGGCAAGTGACAGAGAAGTGTCTCATGCGCAAACAACGGAGGTTTCAACCAGTTGCACAATGTAGCAGATGCAGAGCATGCGGGTCACATTTGATGTTTCAACTGGAGCTTCTGTAGTATGCTAGACAAACTGATATCTAACGGTCCATGCAAGCCCAGATGGGGCCCTCCTTATTCATGGTACGTGCCACCTGCTTGAAAACAGTCTCTGCGTACCCATCAGCAGCTCATCCAGACACGCCACCAAATTGGTCTGGGACTGGCATGGGTGGCTTGTAGAAGGGCCTGCCAGTCTCCCTCACAATTGTTTCCAGGCCCACATTCTTATGAAAGGGTTGATCAGCTTCCTTGGAAGGGGGAGTCTCTGGCTTCAGGTGTGCACGGGCCTTGCGCTTCTCCTCTGCAGAGCAATAGTTGTAGTTCATGTGGTCGTAATTTAGAGGCCTGTACTGTGACTTACGAGATTACCTATTTCTGGGAATTGTTATTCTTTCTGCATGCAAGCTATGTCAGGTCCTTAGCAAGTTCTCTCTGTGCGTTTAGCAATGATGTACTTGCCCTGTAAGGTAGACAGGCAAAAACATGGAAAGAGTCTAAGCACAGAAGTGGAAGCCTGCCAGGACAGGTTTTTAGTAAGGGTCCTAGTTGAATCAAGAGCTTTTGTGTATGATAAATGATTTTTCCTTAGGGGGACACGGGCCAAAAATTCCAGAGGGGGTTCACTGACCAAATGTTTGGCCATGCTCTTTTTTTAAATGTAGATCGTTTTGTATGTAGACAGTAGTTAATTCATGCAACTAGACTACTAATAAAGTTTGGGATAAAATGGATGACCCTGGTGGTCTGGACAAGCACCTAGCCTGGGTTTTTGGCCTATTTTGGCCTAAATTGCGCGCATATGGGGCCACCACGGCCCAACCAGAGCCCAATTCGTCATAAGAACACCACCAGTATATTTCTATTATGATACAAGTTGGTATTAACGTTGAAACCCAGGTTTGGAGGGGGCCCATTTTTGCCCCTTTTTGGCCCCTTTTGCTGATTTTTTCTAAAATAAATGGCTAAAAATGGACATCACACCAACTACTGGGTATCTTCACTCCATTGCTTTTGCAATGAGATTTGTTTGCTACAAGAACACCATTGCACCAAAAATCATGTAATTTGGTGCAGTGGGTGATCTGGTGGGGAGATTTGGGTGCAAAAAGTAGGGTTCACGCCGCGGCCAATTAGGCATGTGCCCCCAATTTGGCTAAGTTCAAGCTTTACTGCTCTGGATAGCTAATTGTCAGTTCTGAGCTTGAATCTAGCCAGTTTGGGGGCTCATACCCTGGGAGCATGCCAAAACCATACCCATTTTGGGCCTCAGTGATCCCCCTCTGCAAAAATTCTAGCATGCTTCTGTTGTGATGCAAATACTAATGATATCATAATACTGGGCACTTGGTGAAGTCTGGGCCTAAATGGATGACCCTGGTGGCCTGGGTAGATTTACTGCCTCTCTTTTTGGCATGAATGGCTTATGTATCAAGCCAGAACAACCCAACCAGATCCCATTTCACCTCCAAATCACTGCCGGTATACTTATACCATATGGCAAAATGAATCTGGATTTTTAATCACCAGGTACAAAAAGGTTTAGGTTTTGGCCCATTTGGGCACCCCATATGCTGTTTGTTGTAAGGTAAATGTCTGAAAATGAACAGCAACCACTGTGTTTCTTCACTCCGCTTCTTTTTGCGTCATACTTGTGGATCATTGCACCAGATATAATGTGATTTGGTGCGGTGGGTGATCTGATGTGGAGACTTAACAGTAGGGTTCATGCCGTGGCCGATCTGGGAAGTGGCCATGGTTGGTACACTTATACCTCAGCTGATCTGAACAATAAATTAAAGATTAAAATGTACCAATCATGGCCACGTGCCCCATGAGCATGTTAAAAGCATATCCGCTTTGGGCCTTTGTGTCCCCCCTCTGTGAATTCTCAGGCACTGCTCCTGGCACCTCAGCAACAGGACCTGGTTGGTAAGGTGAACACCTATCATGCCCCTATTTATTCCTTTAATTCATCAACCCAGACCAGGGCGGCCTAACCTCTTACCTGTGCTGACGTTCCAGTCCCGATCACGCGCCTCAATTAAGGCTGGGTCTAGTTGCCCATCAGCTGTGAAGCTCATCATCAACTGGGGTGGGCCTGCGCAAGGCGCGCGTACGCAAGCTGCTCAGAAATCAGAGCCTGCTAGCATGGGATTTTCATCAAGAATGCGTTGCTGAACATAGCCTGTTGGCATAAGGTCCTCGCTGAGACATAAAGCGCTTAAGTTATCCTGCTGGCGTGGGGAGCTCACAAAGACATACAGATCTGAAGAGAACCTGCCAGCGCATGCCAAACAGAGACACCTAGCATGTGTTACTCACCCAAAGGCAGAGTGTCTCCACGGTCCACCTGAAAAACAAGTTCAAGTTGTTTACACATCCAATATGAGCAAAGCTGATGCAGAGTCAAGTTTTGAGCGGCAACAGAGCAAGTTCAGATAACATCCTGGGTGCAACAAATAAAGGAAAGATGCATTGCACTTGTTCAAAGCAATATCCAAGCCACTCCTTAGTCTTGCTGCTTGAGCGAATAATGAGAGGCAAAGCTGCACGCCAAGGCCTGACTTCTCAATGTGCACAGACTTGCCTACTTACCTGCCACGTGTGCCACGTTTTGCCATAAGTTGAGCAGACCTGCAGGCATGCACGTGGGTGGGCGTGCATGCATGTTGCATGAAGTATGCAACATTTGCTACTTGGATATGGTGATGCTCCATCATTCAATTCATGTTTGTCGATGCCCATAAAGCCAGACCTGGCTACGCCAAGAGCAGGACACCAACTAACGCAATTAAGTCGTGTCGGTTTGACTTTGCCTTTTTACAGGTTTGTGCACAGCTTGTGTCAATATCATACACAGAACGATGCCTGTTTGTTGTTTGTGTCATGCTCTCCACAAGAAATTGGCAGGATGTTGCCCAAATTGCCCTGGGCACAAACCTATTAAACATACTAGCAAAGTCATTGCTATGCAACATTCTTCACTGATTCACTGACAATGGATGCTCACCTTCTTCAAGTCAATGTTCTCAACAGCACTTGGGATGTTGCTTGCAATGAGCTGTCCACTGGTGACTTCATATGCATGAGAATGCCAGTACCTGTGAGTTGCCAAGGCAAACCACCACTTGGTGCAGAGCAAACCATATATTATAATAATGGGGAGGAATCTACTGCTGTGAAAACTTACCGCTGAGTGCGCCATGGAGCATGTCATATCTATCTATGACATTTCATGGAATGTTAGGTAGGGCTTCTGCTGCCCTGGGCAGATGGATGGCTCATAAGGACACTTCAGGACTTTAAATGAGCATTCTGACTGATCTGATCCTTTTCTGTACAGTACACTTCTGGACAAAGTATGACAGACGAAAGTAAGAGCAGGAGCATGCACAAGGGCAAGGCTGAAAAGTGGACGTCAAATGTGAATATGGGCTGCATGAAGGGCTGCATGGAAGGGATGCACGATACATGATGGTCAGATTACTTACTTGACAAGTGCTGTGCGGATTCACCTAGCCTTGCAAGTGTGAATAGAGTGAATATCTGTTTTACTACACTTTTTAAGCTCTTGCTAACAAAAAATTGTGTCCTTCCCTTTCACTATTCATCGTTTTGCATATTGTGCGTCCTGTACTACCCTTGCTGAATGCAACAAAAGCAGCGTAGCCATCGCTGTCAGAAAGCCATTGATCAAAATTGTAGCTTCGACTTGTTGCCAATCCAGCAGGCATTGCTCTTCTTTTTAACAGGCAGACCGTGGTATATGCTCTCGCTGATGATGCACTGCTCACTAATCTTGTGCTGCTCAATGATGATGTGCTATGCAGGGCATCACCAGTTCCTCACTTAATTTTTGTCAGCCGGCAAATCCTGGAGCAAGCACTCACTGATGATGTACTGCTCATTGTGATGCTCTACTTGCTGATGATGTACAGCATACTTATGATGTACTGCTCACTGATGATATGCTGTATGCAGTGCATCGCACATCTTTCACTTACTTCTTCTCTTCAGCTGGCAAACCCAGGAATAAGCGCTCACTGATGATGTACTGCATGCAGCACGTCACAAATGACATGCTCAAAGATCCATGCGTAGCATAAAATGGGAACTCCATCGAATGCAAGCAGTCAAGCAGGGGCAGATCTCTAAAAGTTGGTGCACAAACAGCAGCAGGCGCACACAGAAGATGGGCACCGCATGCAGTGGCTAGTACCAGAGGGAAGCTAGTACTTTTCTCCAATAAACATTCTTTGTGAGTGCAGCAACCATACAGCACCTATGGTCTACTTCTGCCTCTTAGCACCTTCCCTTCAAGCAGCCAACTTGACACCTGCATCACCCTCTTAACACCTTCCCTGACAAAGCAGCCACCATACTTCTCACCTCAATGCCAATCAGCCGAGCACCTGGGGCGTCACTGTGTTGAACATGAAGTTATAGCACTGTTTAACTTGATGGTTTAGTGCTTGCACGCATAGCACCTTCAAGTGCCAGTGATGCAAGAAGCATACGTCTCTCTGAATGCTGCTCCATTCACCTTAAGTGTACAGATTACTTCAGTTACTAAGCTTTGCAGATGATTCACAGGGATGCACGTAAGCACGCGCGCACACATGCACAAAAGCACGCACACACGCACGCGCATCTTCACCCACATCCTCACACACACCTGTCATATAGGATGCATTGCCTCAACTCCTCTGAGCTCTGTGAGTGGCTGCAAAAGTGGTGGGCACGCATTTGCCGGGAGGCGTCATGGGCATAGCAATGAAATGCGCACCTGTCACACAGGACACAGAAGTGAGGCAAGTGTCAGTGTCACTTGTACTTAGCCTTGCCAAAGTACTGATTGTGCATCGCACGTGCTTTTGGTTGCAGTTGTTGCGCTAAGGGGAGCAAGGTTTACAGGCTCCTGCATGGAAACTGCTCCCACAAGCCAAAGCTTGTGCTCAGAGTTAGAGCTGCAGACAGAACACACTGAAGCTCATGCAAGCGAGCCTGAGACCTAGCTTTGACATGTGCGCTCATTGGTCTCAGCAGAACTTGGCAGCCACACGCGCTTGCAAAGCGTCTTGACCTAGACCTGCATACCGGGATGCTGACTGTAGATCTGGATTGCTTGCGCCTGCAAACAGAGCCCAGCTCACTAGCAAAGTCCTCCTCTATAACCGTGGACCTAGGCCTTGTCTAGAGCCTGGGAACAGCGCTTGTGCACAGATCGTTGTTCTCTGCTTACAGGTAACATTAACCTCAATGGGATTAAATGACTGGTGCGGGCAGACTTACAGGTGCTGACAGACACGGTTCAAAGGCTTGAAGGAGGACAGAAGGCTTTGCCCTGCGCATGCAAGAACAGGATCACACAATGTCAGGGCTTTGCCCATCGGGTCGTAGGGCGTACATGCTTTGCCTGTAGGAGAGGGAAAGGGAAGAAAAAGAAAAGGGGTGTGGCCCAACCTAGATTTAGCGCTTGCGTGTCTGCCTTCATTCCTTCTGGCTCGTGAGCAAGGCAGGTTCCGGTGGTTGCGGATGCCTGTGAGCAGGAAGCAACAGATAATGATTTAAGTAGGCACACATCTGACAAGCCCTTCACAGCATCTGGGGCTCACCATTTCTTTGTTGGGCGCCGCACAGGGGGGCGTGCCTGAAACCTCTTGAAGTGCGTTAATAAAATAAATCGAGTCAACTGAACGCATGCTACACTCTCGAATTAGATGAGATCAAGTTAATAGGATAATTTTAGATTTTCATGGAATAATGTGCGCTCTGATGAGATTGAAAGTCAAAGAGCTAGAAGAAAAGGCGTGCAGGCGTCTAGACCTAACGAAGTTCCCTGATCAGGTGTCCCAGAGTTCCTCTAATGTCCCATTGTCACCCACCTCATAAATTCGACCAAGGACTGAGAACTTGGGTCGTATCGGGCAGGTATGTACAACGGTGTTACAACGTGGTGTTGAACAATGCTGTTAATCTTGTTGGACCACTTGTATGTGACTGAGCCTGCAAAGTAAAGATGGGGGGAGTCACTACTTGCAATTGCAGCCAGTTCTAAAGTTCTTGAACTTCGACAATTATGTGTGCCCCCTTTTTTCTGTCCTCCATCAATAATATTTGACTGGTTTTGTTTCTTGACCTTCCTAATGATGTTACGGAGCGTGGTTCAATGTAGGCTCCAAGCTCTTACCCTACATGTTGAGACAGCTGCTTGGAACCCTGGGGCTCCTCCTACTTGTGGCTTGTCAGTCTGATGATGATATCCAAGATGAAAGATTGTCATCTTTCACTGGACTTCCCCCCAAGTGTTATCTCTCTGCTGAAAGTGTGCACCCTAGTTTCTTCATGACGTGACAGACAGGACCCGGTAATGTGTCTGCTGTTTTACTCCAGAACAACCACAATAACAGCTTTTTTTTCTTTGTCTCTTATTTGATCTGCTTGCTTTTACTGAGCAGGTTAGCAGTCGCACATCTTGGTTGAAGGCCTTGTCCAGGACAAGGACCTTGTTAACCTTGTTTTGTCCTGATTAGCAGGCTCAGCAATAGGACTTGAAATCAACCACAAAATTACCTGTACATCTTGCAGGCCCTTTCTTATGGGGTCAACGCAAGAGAAAATGACCACTGGCAGCAACGTTACAGCCATGACGAGCAAAGGGGCCCACGCAGTGCCCTGGAACGTGTAAAGCAGTCCACTGCTATCGAGAGGACAATAACCCTGACAAGTCCCGCAACTGCCGCCTATGTTCCAAGATCATACCCCCCCAAATCATGGATGCCTATGTCCTCATTGCCAGCACAGTTCAACGACTGCTCACAGTCAAGAACCCCTGTTATACCTAGCGTTAAAACACGGCCTGATAGCCTTCCTTCCTCTCTTCCATATTGTGACAGTTTGAGTTAATTCAAGTTACAGGTATCTCCTGCTTCAAGTAAGCTGAGCTATTTCTCTAGGCAGGTACAGCTATGTAGCTTGACCTTGAACTAAGCTAGCGGTAAGCTCCTGCTGGGCACGGTAGTCCCCTGCCCATCCAACTCTATCCTATCTGCAAACACCCTCAGGACCGCAAATGCATTGCTGCCTGAAGGAGCTTCTACCAGAGCTGGTTGCGTCACGAAATGCGTGCCCCCAATACATGCGTAGCCACCTGCAAAGCACACGGCAACATACATGCTCGTGTCATTGTCAGGGCCCAATGCTTGCGTCAATGCCCAGAGGCATATGCAAACTCAGGTAAGCATATGCCTGGGAGCGCATGGGATCTGAAGCTGAACATGTAATCCTGGTACTGTGATGCGCACAGCTCTGGCAGAGTGTGGCTGCCGTGCAACTGCCTGTGTTGCAGCCTGATAAGGCCACACAAATTGGGGTCATGAAGGTGCGCGCGCTAACTTGTGTGTGTGTGTGTGTGTGTGTGTGTGTGTGTGTGTGTGTGTGTGTGTG
>QAXF01005501.1:0-10812 GCA_004335645.1 Dunaliella sp. WIN1
CACACACACACACACACACACACACACACACACACACACACACACACACATACGCGCACACACTCACATTGAGCATGAAGCGCAGGCCATATTCCTTCATGGGCAGGAAAGCATGCACCGTCTGCGGCTCCGGCTCCTCTGTGCTGCTGCTGTGGCTAGGGAGCTGGAAGGCGAGCTCCATGAATGTCTTCTTGCTGATGAGGTTGATGCGCCGCTCAATGGGTGGGTTCAGAGCCTGCTCTGCTCTGACCATCAGGTATTGGCGGACCTGCTGTTGGAAGGCCGTTTGGCTGCTTGGAGATAGGGGCTGTATCCTCCTGGTCATCTCAACCAAGCCGTTGCCAATGCTGTAAAGCACACAGGTGTTGCATGCGTGGTTGTGTGATGCTATCAAGAGGCAGTTTGGCTGCTTGGAGATAGGGGCTGGATCTGCCAAGTCATTTCCACCAAGCCATTGCCAGGCTGTTAAGCACACAGGTGTTGTTTACGTGCGTACGTCCTTCAACCTGCCATATGTCAATCTGTTGCCCCTGCTGTGAAGTGCTTATGTGCTGCATGCATGAGTGCGTGGTGCTGCATCATGTTCATGCATGCTGCTGGCTGCTCGGAGAGATGTAACGTGACCCTCAGGTACATGTAACATAGCCATTGTTGCTGCTGTGTGAAGTGCTAAGGGCTTGCATGCATGATTGTGCATTCATGCATGCTGCTGGCTGCTTAGAGAGAGGGACAGGGGGCATCCAGATACCTCAACCAAGCCATCGCTAGAGCAGCAAGTCAGCACAAAGGTGGTGTGCACATGCTGGGGTGCATGCTGCTGGAGCTGTTTGGAGTTGCATGCCAGATGTACTTGGCTCACCGTGTCAAAGCCAATGAAGCTGGCATCATTGCCTGTCATGTCACGAGGCTGATCAGAAGTACTAATTAAAGGGGTGCAATGGCCAGAGGGATTGCTTTAGTTGACTGATGCTGCCACGATGATTATCAAAGCTGTCATGCTGCCTGCACCTGCTAGGTGCCCAGCCCAGGGCACCCAGTACAATGGCATGGTGAAGATGCCAGCTATCCAGAACATGCAAGGCCTCATTGGTGGCACAGGAAGCGGCATGCAGGAAAGCAGCTGCCAGCGCAGCTTAGGACCTACTTGAACCCTTGCCCAGAGGCAATATGGTAGGTTGCTCCTGCCACATGATCTGGAGCATGCTCCAGAGTCTGCACAATGAGCACTAACTGCTGCTCACCTGTTGCGCTCCATGTTGATGCGCACGCCGGCAATGCGGTCCACAACCGTGAAGCTTCGGAGCTTGTCCAGGAACAACAGCAGCCTTGGGGATGCCTCCCGGAAGCGCGCGCGCAGCTCTGTGCCACCAGACGTGTCGCCCCTCAGCCCAGGCAGCAGCGGCAGCATGAAATGCGTGCGGCAGCGGGGCAGGTGTGTGGGATGCTGGTGGTCAGGCAGCGGGTTTTCAAGCCATGTGGGCACGAGGTAGCCCAGCTTGTCGGTCAGCGTGTCAAACATGACGCGGTAGGCGTTGCTATAGATGATGGGGGTGTGGGTGACCTTGAACACACTGCAAATGCACCGAGTGGCAGGGAGGATAAGGGTGAATGAAAGCTCTTGTGGAGGTGCCATGACGCGGTAGGTATTGCTGTAGATGATGGGGGTGTGGGTGACCTTGAACACACTGCAAGTTGAAGGAAAGGCAAGGACAAGAATGATGAATGAAAGTTCTTGTAAGGGTGTCAACATGATGCGGTAGGCGTTGCTGAACGTGATGGGGGTGTGGGTGATCTTAGGTACTTGAGCGTAAGTGCCAGCGAGCTGGCAATAAGCGTGGGCGCCAGTTAAGCATAGTTGCCAGTTAAGCTTGAGTGCCAGCTAAGCGTGAGGCAGCTATGGAGGCTCTCATGAAAGGGGGTTAAGCGTGCAGTTTGGAAAAGTTCAGGCGCCTGCTCCTAACTTCAGGCTGACCTCATGTCAGCATAGCTGCTGAAGCTCAGGAGCTTAAGAAGCCTAAGCTCATGTCAGTATAGTTGCTGAAGCTCAGGAGTGTGACAAGCCCTGACCTTATGTCAGCATATTGCTGAGGCTCAGGAGCCCAAACCTCGTGTCAGCATAGTTGCTGAAGCTCAGGAGTGTGACAAGCCTTGACCTTATGTCAGCATGATTGCTGAAGTATGCTTTCTAGAGATAAGGATTGTAACAGCCCCGACAACCAGCAACAACAACAACCAGCCCTGACAACAGCATACTGGCAGGTCCTGTGGCGCGTGCTGGACATTAGGCAGAGCCATGTCTTTTATGCGTCAAGTGAGAGACAGTGGCGAAGTTTACACAGACCTGCACTTGTGCTCATGAACGCAAGCCATTATTAAACCGCAAGAGCACACAATGCCCCAGCATGTAGCTGCCCAGATATGCTGTTGCAAGCGCACATGGCCTACCTTTTGAACCCAATGCCCTTGTTGCCTGCAATGCAACACGCAAAAAACATCGTTATTGATAGGACACAGGCAAGTATGTGGAAAAAAACATGCACCAAGCATATAAACCAGGGTTGCAACGTCCGTACAGTTTGCACAACAACGCATTTTATTCATAGCCTATAATTCGCAAATATTATTTGCATATTGGGCGATTCGCCTGTATGCACTAAAAATTCGAGAAGTTAACAGTTCATTTAGTTCGTACTTTTCATGAGCAAGATCGAATTTTGGTCTTGAAACCGCGAACGTTGCAACCCTAATATGAACCATGCAGTTCTAGCATTATTGCTGAAGAAAGCCCTAATAACGGTTCAGCAATGCTTTGTATACCCTTTGGGGTCCTTTTCTTGATGGAGCTCTCCCAGCTCACGCTATGCGGGCGAGAGGTGCAGTCTCCTCCTTCAATTGTTTTTGCTACTGCCGGAGATAATACAAGTGTTACTCTATCTACCGAGGAAGGCTGTGCTGTGTAATGATGGATGTTTGCTGCAGCAACCAAGGTGGCGAGGGTGCATGTTGTCAGACGTGCTGACCAACCTTTAATTTGCCCATGCGCCTCAGACTCTGAGAGGGCTTTGATGCACGCTGAAAGTCAGATGCCTGGATGCCCTTCTATACATTCTCCCTGCTCTAAACCAATGATCTAAAAGCAAGCAAACCCTTCCTATTGTGCTTGGCAGGGAGTCCTAGGCTTTCCACAGGCAGACCTTTTGTGCTAGCATAAGTAATCGAAGAAGTCAGACAACTTACCAATCTTGAGCTCATCAATGCGCTTCTCAGAGCCGCACAGGCTACAAATCTTGTCCATGCTGGTGCGGCTGAATCCAACCTGCACACAGGGATGCATTATTCTGAGTATCATGTACGAATCTTGTCCATGCTGGTGCGGCTGAATCCAACCTGTACGCTGGGATGCATTATTCTGAGTATCATACATTGTTGTGAGCTGACCAGAAGCATCCCAATTTAGCATGTTCTTGCTTGAAAGAACATTCCTGCCTTGCGGGGTACTACTACTCCTTATTGAGGGTGCTTCAGAAAGGCGCCAACAACCTATTATACAAATCTGGTGCTACTTCAGCAAGTCAAGCAATGATAGAGGAGCAAGGGATGAGTCCAAAGAGTTGTAGCACTTCCAATTACATATGACCGAGATGGGCAGCAAGGTTGGCGCAAACAAGTATGCAAATCAGTGAAGGGTCAACGTGAGAAATCAACACTAGGGGCATGCCCTTATAAGGCATATAAGCTAGGCCCTGAATCCCTGGGCAATTCTGCTACCATAACCTGCTCACAAGCCCGAACAAATCAGGCGGTAACAACACCTCGCTTACAGTCTGAGCCCAAGATTCAGAAATGTATGCCTATTACTCATCTTGGGGAGCTGTCACACACAGCCAACTAAGTGGAGCCTCCCCTACCTCATTGTTCACCACGTGGATTGCATCTTTAGTGAGCTCAAAGCCAATATAAGGGCTCACGCCAGGCAAGTAGGTGTTGTCATCAGCATTCTGCAGCAAAAGGTGGCACACATTGACTTATTGGTGCTGCCGTTTCTGTTCTGCAGTCAAAAAGCACATTTACATCCCAAGAAGCACGAGTAGATTGTGCAATCCAAACACAAACACCCCATTGTGCGTACATTAAAGGGTATGATGGTGCCCTGGGACATTCAGCATATAAGCTTGGCTTGAGATCATGCCTGCTCCTCACAAGCATAGATCCTGGTCTACGTATGAAGCCTACCCTGCTACCTCCATGCACCAGGCCTTCATGCAAACGTACCCTGCCTAGTACAAGGAGCACCTGAGCACCTTGAAACAAGACAGCAAACGTACCCTGCCTAGTACAAGGAGCACCTGAGCACCTTGATTAAGAGCAGCTTGGGCAAGTGTACCCACATGCACGAGAATACTCAAGCACAGGTGCACAAGGGTTCGTCCCTGAGCAAGTGCCCAACAAGTTTGATGCCTAAATGCGCAACTTGGCGCTCTTTAGTGTGAAGTGTCTTTCTATTGCTGTTCTTATTATTACTTTGCACATCTGAGGTGGTCAATTCCACACACTGTAGCATTGAACCATGTGCGCACCACACGCCATGTGAAGGACTGCAAAGGCAAAATATACATAGAGTATGAAACAAAATGAAATTGATACTCTATTACATTGTAATATGGCAGTACACACCTGTGACATTGCATGACATGAGAACAAGATGACATAACACAGCATGTGACCACTTACTGTAACACGTGTACGAGCAAACATTGCCACACATCGCAACACACTTCTGAATGGACTTATGCGTTGTGTGATACTGTTTGCCAGGGCCTTGTCCAGCTTTAGCAGCAGTGGACATGAGCGTACATTCAAACGCTAGCAATGACAGCTGCAAGCGTGCGCACGTGGTAAGCTCATTAATTGATACTGGTAAGATTTAGTAACCTTTCCTCACCTGGATTAACTCTAGCATGAAGTGGCTGTTGTCAGAATAGGCCTTCATTCCCTGCAATGAGGTTAGATTTATGTTAAGGTTACATAGCGGTGCCTGCCTACAAGGGCAGCTTAGCTGAAGCAGAAGACGCCTGCCATTAGAGTTTCTTTGCAATAGAGTGGGGGCAACTTTTAGTGAAAGCGCAGTCAGTTTCTGAGGTAAGCAAACAAGATACTTGTACTGCCCGTTGCAACTGGAATTGCAAGTGGTGGCATTGAAGAGTGGGCAAATATCGTCTACCGCAACAAAGAAACAACAAGTAGACTTAGGCCACCCCTGGCCTCTACAAGTATCAGGGGTGCACACTGTGTCATGACGTGGCTAGAGCAACGTTGATGCCGACAAAGCGCATAGTCCCAGGGAGGCAGCTCACCAAGTGCTGCATCGCAAAGACGTAACCCTCCTCAGTGAAACGGTCCTCGCTGCTCGTCGACACACCATCGCGCCGCCATTCGCGGCGGATGTTGGCCACGTGGGCCCTGGCTTCCTCAACATCAGGGATGTGTGCTTTAGACACTAGTGAACTTTCAGGGTTGGAGTCTGGGTCAATATCCAGCGGTGCAGCAGCTTCTAGGGGCAGCGCGTCAGTGGCTTCTTGTGCCTGTGGATGTACATACATGTGTGTGTGTGTGTGTGTGTGTGTGTGTGTGTACAAATGCATGCCAAGTTATTTAAAACCTTGGATGAAGCCATTGCAGTCGATGCTATATCTGCTATATAAAGTACCCTAGCCTTGCCACTATTACAAAGTCTCAAGTCACAGTATGTGCTCATTTATGATTGTCACAAAAAAAGGCACATGTGTAGCTGCAATGAGTCTGCTATTACGTAGAGGCAATTAAGTATGGAGCTGCAATGAGTCTGCCATGAATTACGAGTTTACCATCAAGAGAGGCAAGCACGGAACATGGGCCTCATGGGAAGCAGCAATGTGGCACGAAAGCAGAAAAATTCCGTATGTGTATGTAGAAGCTTGGGCAGGTCTAAATTACATGGTTAGATCTGGCACAAGCAGCAGGCTATTGACTACAGGTTAGAGCTGACACGAGCAAGGGACGCTGCTGCAGCAGCCTGATGCCGTGACACAAAACTGATGCGCATGACAATGCTGAAAATGTCACCAGAGTTGTAATCAAACTGCTACTGACTTCTTCAGATCCCGGACTATGTGCCGTGGGCTGCGTTGCCTGCACTTGCGGCCCCAGGCTGATGGTCGTCACATCTGGGAACACCTGAAGGCAGAGCATGGATGCCATGCAGCTCAAGTAGGAACAAAAAACCTGGATGCAGAACACTAATGCCATGCAGCTAAAGTGAGAACGAAACACCTGAATGCAGAGCATGGATGCCATGCAGCTAAAGTGGGATTGGTATGCATGCGAGGGTGGCTCAGCTGGTGACGTAGCAGGTGACGCAGCGTTTCAGATTGGTAAGCATGCGAGGGTGGTTCAGCAGGTGACGCAGCAGGTGATGCAGCGCTTTAGACGGGTGACGCAGCAGCTGAAGCAGTGTTTCAGATGGGTGACACAATATTTCAGGGCTGCTGGAGGGAGGGGTTGTGGCAGCATCAACAACAAGCAGCTGGTGTGTGATGTAGCCCTGCTGTCTGTAGAACTCCACTCATGCTTGCAATCCTCTTCAAGGGAAGGAGGGCAAGAGAAACCAGGCGCAGCTGATACGTAGTGACTGAAGTTGGCCAGGATTATAATACAACTTACATGAAACCTACACAAAGAGGTAACAAAGTTAGGTCATGCATAGCATGGCATGAATGTGGGTTACTTCTCAACAGCATGGTGCTCATCAGTTCAGTCGGGATGTTTAAGAGGCACCGACATGCTGTGGCTTCTGGGTCCTGTATAGAGCTGCATAGTACAACAGTCCCAATATCAATGCTGAAGGATGTTATAAGAGACACCAGCATACAGTGAACTCTGGCTCCTGTACAGGGTTGCAAGTTGCAAGTACACCTTTGTTGGAAATACTGCATTACGCGTGTGACTCCTGCTTGCCTGCACATGCTCACTGTAGCGCAGGCAACAACACAGTCATCAGAAGATGCCGACCCCACTGCATCAGGGGCAGCTAATCACACATGACACAATACTCGTACGACCCCTGCTTGTCCAGATCTGCCTATGCTTGCACCCATAACATCTCAGGCATTCACACGAGCTTCCAGAACATGCACTCACCTGCTGCTTGTAGCACTCACCCAAGCAGGCACCCCCAATGCCAGGCCCAGCTGCATCAGGGGCAGCATACGACACATGACAGATAATGCGTCACGCCACCCACCTGCTGCTTGTAGCACTCCACCCAAGCAGGCACCCCCAACGCCAGGCCCAGCTGCATCAGGGGCAGCATATGACACATGACAGATAATGCGTCACGCCACCCACCTGCTGCTTGTAGCACTCCACCCAAGCAGGCACCCCCAACGCCAGGCCCAGCTGCATCAGCACTGTCCTGCTGCTGCTGCTGCCCTCCTCACCAGCGGCCCTCTGATCAGCATGCGCAAGCAGCATGCTGTGCATGTCTGTGCTAGTGCAGCCGAGCGTGTCTGCGAGGGGCTTAAGCATGATGGGAGCCAGAGTGGGCCGCAGGGGCCTTGGCAGCAGGCGCAGGCAATGAAGTGCAAAACTGCACAGCTGCGAGGTGCGTTCTGGAGCGCTGTCACTGTCGCCAGAGCTCCTGCACGAAGACAGCATCGGCACAAATTGGCAGCCTTGGCAGCAGAGGGTGCAGTGCAGCACAGGTGACTCTGCCTGACAGCCTCATTTGCACAGTAGGGATAGGCTTGCACTGGCAGCTAGCCAATAGTGCGAGTGGGACAGTGGAACCCTACGACACAGTGGGAACCTGTACTAAAGGTAAAGTTTGACAAAGTCATAGACAAAGCCATAGACAAAGCCACAGGCAACTGACACACCACCTTGTGGCCTTCACTTGGCACCGCTCTAGGGTAGTCTCACCCACACTAACAGACACAGCTGCGAACCAATCTCAAAACTGTTGAGCCCCACCCATACAGGCTAGCAAAGGACACCTGTGCAGGAGGCCCACACACCTGTCGACTAATGCCGCTGCCCCCCTCAGTGCAGCTCGCCCATGCTCCACAAGCATGTCCACAACCGCGGGCCCACTTCCACCCTTCAAGGCCACCATGCTCAGCACCTTAGACACCACAGCTCGCGCATCCAGCTGACGCATGCCCTCCTCAAACATGCGGATGATCCCAGTGTGTGCTTCCCTGTTGGGCATCGTCAGCTTGATCAGGCTCCCATCTGGCAGAGCCAGCGCACACCAGCTGCTGCTGCTCTTGCTGCTTGCTTCTGAAGCCTGGTACAGCACATCGCTGTTGGCCAGCGGGCCGCACACAGTGCCGAAGGCAAGGTCCCACTGAGACCTGCAGGCAGGGTTCAAAGGCAAGTTGTCTGAAAGCCCAGCATGCTTCTCCTTATGCTGAAGATGCCCCACGCAGTGCGCCACAGAGGCCACAAAGACTGCCACAGGCGAGGTCCCATTGTGACCTGAAGGCAGGCATGTTGAGCTGGTACAGGGCCCATCACTTGTGAGCCCAGCATGCTGCTTTTTAAAGGTCACACACTATGCTGAAGGCGGGGACTCACTGAGTCCTGCAGGCAGGCATATGTTGCAGCAACTTGTTTGTGAGCCCATCACTTGTGCGCCCAGCATGCTCCTGTTCTAAGGTCACACACCGCGCTGAAGGCGAGGAGCCACTGAGAACTGCAGGCACGCATGTTGAACCCATTTTTGTAAGTCCAGATTCTGCTTCTGCTTAGGAGGCCCTACACAGTGCCGAACGTGAGGTCCCACTGGGACCTGCAGGCAGGGTTCAAGGGCCACTCGTCTGAAAGCCTAGCATGCTTCTGCTCATGCTGAAGAGGCCCCATGCAGTGTCACACAGGCCACAAAGGGTACCACAGGCGAGGGAGGCACCACTGAGACCTGCAGGCACGCATGTTGTGGCGGCAGAAAAGTCCATTCCTTGTAGTTCCAGCTGAGGAGGTTGCCCTCCATACCAAAGGCGAGGTCCCACTGAGGCTTGCAGGTGCCTACAGCAGCAAAAAGCCAAGCTTCCTCCAACTTCTCCATTGTATCTACGTAGGATATGAATGCTATTCACATAGGGTACGTTACATTGCCCCTAGCACCGCTTGAGCCTGTTGCAAGCTGTTGCTTGAGGCAGAAAGGAACCCATGCGCCACAATCCATTGCTTAAGCAGCCGCACGCAAATTCAGCCTGCACTAGCTCTTGGACAGCTGTCTATGTAATTTTAGATCACTTAGCACAAGACATTCAACACATGAAATATTCTACCCCTGTCAGCACGGATATTGGGGAGTGGAAAAGATGCACCTCACTCACATTGCAAAATACAAGGAGGTTATATTGCACATTGCAAAATACAAGGAGGTTAAATTGCAGGAAGAAGGGTGCGCAAAATTGGACAAAACCCCACTCACCACTCCCTCAAATCAGCCAACTCCGGAGCCGATGCCAGTGCTGCACGTGCCGCCTCTGTCAGCTGCGTCTCTCCCAAGCCCAGTAGATCCATTGGCTGGTGTGCTGTGGAGGAGCTGCCCACCCTGCACGCCAGCGCGCAGGCAGCTAGCACACTAGTGCGCGGGTTGGTGCCTCCCGCCACGACCAGCAGCTGATCAATGGAGCCGTAGCCCAGATCCTCCACGCACCCCACTCCAAACTGCTCGCACACGCTCGCAGCAACAGACTCCCCCATCTCAGCCCGTGACGGCAGCTGCTGTGGCTGCTGCTGCTGCACCTGAACCCTCCCAGCTGCCTGCTCAAAGGCCGCAACAGCCTGCTCCAGCGCGCGCAGCAGCAAAGGGGGAGGTGCACGGGGCTGCGCTGCTCCTTGCTGCTGCTGCTGCTGCTGCTGCTCGGCGGCTGCTGCTGCGGCGCTGGAGGCCCTCCCTGTTGTGCTCGCTGCTGCAGGCGGCAGCAGCAGGGATGGCAGCTCAGCCGCCAACTGGGGCCGCGAGTCCAGCAGTGCCAGCAGAGACTGGCACCTGCCGCCTGTGAGCGCAGCAAAGCCTCCCAGGCTGGCATCGCTGCTGAAGTTGCACAGCACGCGCTGCTCCAGCTGCATGAGCCGCACCATGATGCTGGTGTCAGAGGCACTGTCCTCGCTGCTGCCTTGGCCCATGCTGCTTGCCTCCTCTCTTACAGCGCACGCCAGCTCATCAATGCTCACCACCCCCACCTCCTGCTCCTCACTCTCCTGATCCTCACCCTCCTGCTCCTCATCCTCCTGCTCCTCACCCTCCTGATCTTCACCCTCCTGCTCCTCACCCTCCTGATCTTCACCCTCCTGCTCCTCGCCATCCGTAGCTTGAAACACACTGCCCTCTAAGGCATGCTGCCCGCCCAAATCATTAGCCTCCACTTCACGCATGTGCCTGAAGGCTGCCTCAACAGTTGGAGCCGCCTCAGTGTGAGCAGAGGGGCACTCTTCACCGCAGTTGCTGTCTCGATGGCTGAGTGCTTGCTGGGTTGGGCTTGTACCAGAAGTGGTTGCCTGCCCTACGCTGAGGCCGCTCTGCTGGCTTGCGACCCCCTCTGCCTCCTCCTCCGGCAGGTGCTGCGGCCTGCCTGGCTCACCACCAGCTGCAAATGCTGTGCCTGCCTGCTGGCTTGCAGTCTCGTTTGCCTCCTCCTTTGGCTGGTACTGCAACCCCAAGGTTCAGGAAGGGCAATGTCATGACTGGAGTTTGCTGCTTATCTAGGGCCCGCCGAAGGACATGGAAGGCAACACACACACACACACACACACACACACACACAC
>QAXF01005510.1:1835-16631 GCA_004335645.1 Dunaliella sp. WIN1
CACACACACACACACACACCAACTGCAGGTCACTAAGGCAGGCCTGAAGGTAGCTCCCCAGCCTGCCTTGACAGAGCAAACCATCACAGTCGACGAGCTAGAGGTGAGCACTCACCATGCTGGCTAATCCATCACAAACTCATTTGCGCCTGGTAATCCACCAGGCCCTCCCGAGCTAAACTCTCTGACCCTGCCCTTCTTACAAGCCACCTCTCGGCTGGAGTAGGCCTTGTTCTTGCCTGTCACAGTGCTTTTGTGGGTAATGGGTGTAGCATGCTGCACCAAGCACAGCAGGCAGCTTCCTGACCTCATACATGGGCATGGAAGCAGTGTGCTCACGTGTACCTGCCATGCCTCTCCTTCCCAGGCCAAGCTGGAGGAGCTGGAGCGCGAGGTGAATGTGGTCAATGCCAACAATGACAGACTACAGCGCTCGTACGCAGAGCTGACAGAGTTGCAGGTAGGGCCTGTACTTCCCTTGCAGCACATGTGTATTAGTTCTCAACAGTGAGCTCACAGAACCCACGGCTGCACGATTACATTGGGGTCATGCACGACCTGTCAGCTGAGTGCATCAAGGCCCCTGTGGTGCTTGGGGCCTCATCAAGCAAGCAGTACATGTGCACACGCATTTATATGTCTTGCGTTAACGGCTCGAGCCCTCGGCTGTCTTCATGTTTCAACCTATATCTTGGCCAACCCCCTCTGAATGTGCAGGTGCTGTTGGAGCATGGCAGCCACTTCTTTGAATCTGCTCGGTACCAAGCCACACAGGATTCCAGCACATCGATGCCCACGAATGCGAACCAAGACTTTAGCTCCCCCCTGTTAGGCCCAGACCAGGAGTCAGCGGTGAGCTTCCTTTGAAGGGAGTTGTAGCTTAGTAAGCAAGCATCTGACAACATGTGCTCACTTACCCCAGATAAGCTTAAAATGACATGTCCATGGCTTAGCAACTGAGGAATTAAGGCCTTGTGTTGCAGAGTAAGGCCAATTTCTGCCTTGCTTGCTTGCTTCTTCAGAATACCATCTGCTTTGATTGTCTATTTCTACTGCAGCAAGACGCTTACTGGCCTCTTAAGTTTTGTCCTTTGGTGAAGCATAGGCATCCAGAATAGCCTGTAGCATGCATGTATGCCATATCTAGCTTCCGCTGTCATCCACTGTTAACTCACCCAGCGAAAGCTGTAGATGTTGAGCCTTCTGCTCGCTCCTTTGCACGCAGGCATACGCCCTGGACCCCAAAATGTCTCGTCTTGGGTTTGTAGCAGGCCTGATCCAGCAGGAGAAGCTGACCAGCTTTGAGCGCCTGCTGTTCCGTGCCACACGCGGAAACATGTTTCTGAAGTCCGCCTCAGTTGGGCGAGTGCAGGTGTGATTAGATTGCACCTTACAAGTTGCAGCTCACCTGCACATTGCACGCTTGCGCTTGTGTGACTTAGGTTATTTGGTGTGGCTGTATGCAGTTCAGCTTGTTCATTGTAGGCAGGCCTTCTTTGCTACTAAATTACTTAGCCAGGCAGCTGAGCCAGTGGTACGTGCTGCTGCGAGCCTGTGGCCACCACCTGTTTGACTTGTTCTTCTGCGCAGGATCCCGCCACCGGTGAGAAGCTAGAGAAGAGCGTGTTTGTGGTGTTCTTCGCTGGAGAACGTGCACGACAAAAGATCACCAAGGTAAGAGGCAGCACCAGCAGCTTTGAGGACCTCTTTCCTCTTTCTTTTCCATCAATGAGCACTCTGAGCCTTTGCCTGCCGCCCCAACTTGCCAACAGTCTTGATCAGCCACCCACTTGATGCCAGCCTTGCCTCCTACCACAACGATCACTGTCCCTGAGACCTCGATGGCACCATTGAAGCTGGCGTAGCAGTGTTGTCACGCTTGCGCAACTGTTCTTTCTTGCAGATCTGTGACGCCTACAGCGCAAACCGCTACCCATTCCCGGAGGAGGTGGCACGCCAAAGACAGATGCACGCAGAGGTGGGCTCGGTGTTTCTGCACTTTTGAGCTCTATTTGCGGATGAGCAACTTATTTCAGTTGGCAAAAGAGACTTGCATCATATTTGCTCTTTTAAACCTTATCTTTTCTGGTAGGACATAACAACCCCCCATACTTCAAGTAACCATCCCTGGTCTTTGCAGATCACATCACGCCTACAAGAGCTTGGTGCCACCCTTGACGCTGGTGACCTTCACAGACAAAGCGTACTCCGTGTTCTGGCCAACAGTAAGTTAACCTGTGCTTTGCCTGCCCTCAGCCCCACACCCTGTGCAACAGCTCCTCGTACCATATTTGTCTGGTGCTTCATCCATTTCAGGTGGTTGAGTACACATTTAATGGGCCGCACAGTCTTGTCTGATGCGTTGCTTCAGATTAAAACACTGGTCAACTGTGGTAGAAAGCTGGGTATCATCTTGCCTTGTCATCCCTCTGCAGGCTTAAGCCAGTGGAGTACTCTGGTCCGACGAGAGAAGGCCATCTACCATACTCTGAACAAGTTCAGCATGGATGCGGGGCATAAAGTAAGGCCTGGCAGGCTTGTTGGTTGTGGTATCCTTCTTGTTCAGGCAGGCGCATGAGCTGCCTATGTTCATTTTCACATTACGGTATGGAAATGTCGCGTGCTCTTGCAAGCTTTCTCGCTTGACCCTGCTATCACTCCTTCAACGGGCAGGTGTCACTGAGCCTGTGTGTCTAATGCCTTCTCACGGCAGGTGCTGGTAGCTGAGGCGTGGGTCCCTAGCACTGCGCGCGCGCGTGTGAGCGAGGCCCTGAAGCGCGCCACGGAGCGCAGCCACGACATAAGCGTGAGTGCCACAGTCTGTGTGTTGCAGTCACAGATGCCCAGCAGATTGGGAGAGATGCTTGTGCTGAAAGTGTCTGCTGCAGTAGATTGCCCTGCTTCGATCCTGTCAGCAAGCTGATGCACCAGCATGAACCGCCGCCCTCGTTGTCCCTCGTCCCTCACCAGCGATGCTTGTAAGTTGACGTATCCCCCCTGAATTCCGCTGTCCTCCTGCCCCATACCTCTGCATCTGCAGGTGGGCACGGTGCTGCAGCCCATGGCCATGGCCCACGATAACCCTCCCACCCACTTCAAGACCAACAAATTCACGTCCTGCTTCCAAACCATCGTGGATGCCTATGGGGTTGCCCGCTACCGGGAGGTCAACCCTGCTGTCTTCACCATCATGACCTTCCCCTTCCTGTTTGCCGTCATGTTCGGAGACTTTGGCCATGGCTTCCTCATGCTCATGTTCTCGTTGTTCCTGATCGTCAAAGAGAAGTCGCTAGCCAAGGTGAGGCTGTGCCTGATGTTGCAGTCAGTTAGGGCTAGGCCTGGGGCGAGGCTGCTCCCTTAGGATGCTCAGTATTGCGCTGTCCCATCTCAGCTGTGCTTGCAAGGCAAGGACGCTCGCAGCTGTACACTTATCTGTTGCGACATCAATGTGTCCAGTCATTGAGGGCCGTCAAGGGTGTCGGCCATGGCGCACCTAGCCAAGCACTCCGGCTGCACAGCTGCTCCTTCCCGCTGCCACGCCCTCTCACTCACTGTACTGTGCGCCATTGGTGACCTCACCTGCAGTCCCAGCTGGACGACATGAGCAGCATGGCCTTCGCTGGGCGCTACTGCATCCTCCTCATGTCCCTGTTCTCCATCTACACGGGGGCGCTGTACAACGAGTTCTTCTCAATCCCCATGCAGCTTGCAGGCGACTCCCACTTTGAGTGAGTGGGATTGACCTGTGTAGAGCAGTGTGTGAAGGTGCAGTGCATGCCCAACCAAGCACAACTTGCTGTTTTTGATGCTCAGTGTCTCAGACGGCGAATATTTGGTCCTGCAATATTACCTTCCTGTGGCTTGCTGTTACTGAACTCTAAGTACAAAGTTCAGCTGACATGGCTGAACATCTTCCATGGCCCATGAACCCGTGGTGTTGTTCGGGCTTTTTGTGCTAAGCACTGTTTGCGGCATCATTGCCTCGATGTACATCAGAGACACCATGAAGGTTTGCTCATCGTGAAGAAGCTGTTGTTTGATAAGTAGTTTATGAACATGGTTTTTCTGCACATGTAGGTGCTACACTCAAGATGGCAAAGCCTCGGACATTACTGACCTTAGAGATTGTGGGCATGCTGGTAACAAGGTGCGTGGGCGTCCGCACGTTGAAGCCCCTGCACCTGCAAACATAAGACACTGTCATTAGCTATCTGGGGGAGTGCAATGCTAGGTATTGCCGGCTGCCAAGAGCGCGTTGCAAAGTCCTTCACAACAAGCAAATACAGAGGAGTGGGTGCAAGAGTTGCAACCATGCCTACCAAGTGCGAGTTGCAGCTGGAAGTTGGCATGGAGAGGCCCTTAGTGTGTTCCCGTCACAACGCATTGTTCGTCCATGCACCGGGAAGCGCCGCTGCCCAGTGCTTGCCCCTCCTATGGCCCTCAACCAGTAGCATCCTCAACTACCCCTCCAACTAGGCTAACTGTCTGGTGCTTGCTGCTTGTGCGGCCCTCAACTGGCATCATTGCCCAAGCCTGGCTCCTGTTACGGACCCTCAGCTGTGTCATGCTTGTGTGACTGATGCAGGTGGTGCTGCCTCCGGGTGCCAGCCCCTACCCTTTCGGAGTTGACCCAGCGTGGCGTGGGACCAAGACTGAGTTGCCAGCGCTGAACAGGTAAGCGGCGTTTCTGAAACTCGTGTGCCTTGAGCATGCCAATGTTTTGTTTGTGTCCGTTGCACAGGGTACCTGAGAGCTAGCTGCATTCTACACAACGCCAGCTGGACATGCTGATGTTGGTGGC
Organism: Dunaliella sp. WIN1; assembly: GCA_004335645.1. Classification (NCBI taxonomy): domain Eukaryota; kingdom Viridiplantae; phylum Chlorophyta; class Chlorophyceae; order Chlamydomonadales; family Dunaliellaceae; genus Dunaliella; species Dunaliella sp. WIN1. Next base: position 6,637 of record QAXF01005510.1, read on the forward strand.
AATGTGCCAAGTCAGGCTGGCCCAGTGACGACCTGCCACCATACTCCTCCTCTTGCAGCATGAAGATGAAGATGAGCATCGTCATCGGGGTCATTCACATGAACCTAGGTATCCTCATGTCCCTGTTCAACAACCAGTACTTCAGGGATCGCCTGTCCACGCTCACGGAGTTCATTCCCCAGGTAGGGCAGTCTGTGGCATAAGACAGCTGAGCATCAAGCAGAGTGCAGGGTTTCCATGCAGCCTGAGCGCCTTCCCTAGGTTGTGCATAAGTTTTAAATGCCAGTTATTGACAATTGTGTCACCTCAGCTCTTGAAACACAACATGCAGCAAGGCGGGCTTGTTTGAACCATGCATTGGCATTGTGTTGTGATGTCATTGCCTTTACTGTAGGAGCAATTGTGCACGCTGGCTCAGATGTCTTAGCTCCACGCTCTCACAGCCGATGTGCATGCCAAGCAATCCCTTGCTAACTGCACTGCTTACCTACCTTACAGGTCATCTTCCTGAATTCACTGTTTGGGTACCTGTGCTTCCTGATCATCTACAAGTGAGTATGTTATGCTTCTCTGCCAAGTCTGGTACTGGCCTGTTTACCGTTCAGCTGCTCTTTAGGGTGGCACTAGGCTAAAGGTCACAAAACACACATTATAGCGCTGCAAGTTATGGCAGCCTGGGACCTGGTAAGTGCCTTGTCTGTGTCTGTTCTCCATCGTTTGTAAGGCCTGATAAATTGAGCCTGTCACCAATCGCTCCTTTTCCCTCTTCTGTAGGTGGGTGTCAGGCTCCACCGCTGACCTGTACCATGTGCTAATCTACATGTTCCTCAGCCCTGGCACTGTGGATGAGCAGGGCTACCTGTTCCCTGGACAGGCAGGCATACAGGTATGGTCTGTGGCGGAGCTACGAGCTGCCCTCATGCTGCAGCAAGTTGCTATAAACACTGCTGATGGACAATCTTCCATGCCTTGCTCTTTGCCGTCTAGTCCAGTTGTCAGCAGCAGACTTCAACCAATCCAATGCAGCAAATGATAACTGCCTAGGTTTTTTTGCGCAAAGGATGCATACTTGCCTTAGATATCTTAATCTACCCCGCGAAATTGCGGTTGTTGCATGGGAACTGCCTGGACCACTCAACTGCGCGCCCACAAACCTGTCCCTGACACATGGCGTGCACCAGGTCATTCTTCTGCTGGCAGCTGTGGCTGCTGTGCCGTGGATGCTGCTGCCCAAGCCCCTCATCCTCAACGCCCGCTTCAAGACCATCCAGGTGTGTAGGCACGGCTAGGCACTCAAAATGGCGCTGCTTGCTCCCGTGCAATGTCCGCTGCTGGGGACTTCTGGTTGAGGCATGCAAACACGCTTCCTGACATGAGCACGTTTCCCTTGGTGAGAACCTCTACTTGTTATAATGAGCTGGATGCACGAAGCACCAACCTCCTTTGCAGAGGTCAATGATACGCCTTAAGTAGATAATTTCATGAGGTTGACATCGTACCTTGCTTTTATTCATAGTAATTCTAATTGTTACATCGCTTCCAATCATAATGTGTGCACAGGCTGGGCGTGCATACAACCAGGTGGATGTTGATGCAGAGGATGAGGAGCAGCGCCTGGTGCAGCAGCCCTCAAGCTCAGACTCTCACGCAGAGCATAGTGGGGGCCATGGGGAGCACGGAGGCCACTTTGACTTTGGAGAGGTACAAGGGCCAAGTTCATGGTATTAGATGCTTCATTTTCTTGGTTTTTTGGTCTTTGGCTGCAGGCCTTTCCGCATCAGCTAGGCTGCCCTTATTTTATCTCATACAGCTTTGTACTTCTCATTGGAGAGTCTAGCCAGCTGCATGCTCGCTTGCTCACTGAGCTCATGCTCATCCTATGCAAGTTCAGCATTGACGAGCACCGTGCTGGAGCGGAGCTGTTGTCTTCCGCGGCAGTGTTCAGCAAACTGAGTGGCACACGCTGTCTATTGTGACACAGTTGCATCACTGGTACACACTTGGCGCGACCCTGCTGCCGTGTGCCTTTTGTTCCCGTAGGTCATGGTGCACCAGATGATCCACACCATCGAGTTCGTCTTGGGCGCTGTGTCCAACACAGCATCTTACCTGCGCCTCTGGGCGCTGTCGCTTGCGCACTCCCAGCTGTCTGCAGTCTTTTACGACCGAGTCCTCATGGCATCCATCCAGGTATGCTGGCTGCTGCAGCAGTGAGCGTTTGCTTCTGGAATGCATCGTCATCAGGCAGCGTAAGGCCACGCATGGTGCTTGGCACGAGCTTTGCACATTCACCTCGTCAGTACAAGGAGCTGCTTGATGTGGCTACCTTGGAGCGCCTTACCTATTCAGGGCGCTTGTGTGGCAGTGTTCTTTCAACATGACCTGTGCTTGTGCCAGCAAAGCTTAGGTTACCTTCTTACTGTGTCCAGCAGTCGGAGCTGCCCTGTGTCCAGAATGCTAGGCAAGCAGCAATGTGCATGACCAGCACCTTCCTGAGCTTGCTGGTAAGTACTGTGTGCATGGGCCGCTCGCTGTGGGCCAGCAAATATTTTCAACAATGCAGCCTGCTACACTGGAGTTGCAAGCTAGCGTTCCTCATGCCGTACCTCTGGCCCTATAACATAAATTGATTGCCAAGCTTTCTCATGCTAAAATTTTCTTACCGAGTGTATTCAGGCATCATTTCAGCTACCCATAGCTTCCTGCTTGTAGTCAAGTGTAAGCTTTCTGTTCAGCTGAGCTTTGGCTTGAGCTTTCTGGCTTCTTGAGGGCTGTATATACAAAGTACACTGCCTGCTGCTCCTAGTACGTTTACCTCTAATGCCACAAAAGCAAAAAGGAGACGCCAGTTAACAGGCACATATTGAGAGGTATGCAACAAGAGCGACAGAGCCCTTCGCGCTCAGTGAGCAACCCTGAAAGAAACACACGTGGGCTTGGTGTTACCGGTTGAGCACGGTGATGCTACTCTCAGGTACCACACTGGTAAGGGTCTGAAGGATTTTACTTGTACAATTAATATTCTGAGGTTGATCAGGCCTATGAGGTGAAATGGGGACACAACAGGAGGGATGCACTGCAGAGTATGAAACAGGCACCGAGTGCTTGAATGCATATTACTTCATGAAGGTTGAGCTGTGTAAGTTTACTCACATGGCTGGGTCCAAGCATCTTGCTGTTCCTATTCCAACCTGTCTGCAGTCGAACAACGTGGGTGCCATGTTCATTGGCTTTTTTGTGTGGGCGTTGGCCACCCTTGCTGTGCTGATGGTCATGGAGTCATTGTCTGCCTTCCTCCACGCCCTGCGGCTGCACTGGGTGGAGTTCCAGAACAAGTTCTACAGGTGAGTGTATGTTCCACCCCTCCTTGCAGATCTTCTGCTTTGCTGCTTGGTAATTGCTTGGGCGGACACAGCTGTGTGTTTTTGCCTTTGTGATCCATGCATAGTTGTAACAATACATGTTCAGTTGCATCATGCCGCTCCTCAAGCTCACCAAGCTGTACAAGCACTCTGTCACAAAACTTGTTTCTATGATTGTAGAGCCTCCACAACCAGCACAAAGTCATGGCAGTACAAAAGTACCTGCGTTACATGACCTGCTGCTGGTCAATGAAAGAAGCTACTGGCTAGCAAGGCTCACAGTTCGTGACGATCAGGCAAAGGACATTTGAGGGGTACATGCCTCTGCCCGTTCCTCCAAAACTTTCAGCAATAAATGAAATAGAACACGCTCATGACTACTTTTCTTGACAATGACACCGTAGCTTATTGTAAAACCTTTCTTGCAGGGGGGATGGCTATCAATTTGTCCCATTTACTCTAGACCACAAGGATGAGAAGGAGATGGAGCTATAAAGCCCTGGTACATCTTTTCATCGAGGGAAGTAATAGAGTTGGTGCCTGTGCTGTAGGTGTGGCTTACATTACGTTTCAACGCTCAGCATTGCAGTTGGCAGCTCTTCGTGAAAGGCTTTCCTTTTCCATGTCACTCTTGCGCTGAATGTCTCATGTTCCTTAATTCCTACTTCATGTTGGGGATTGTTGTGCGTTAGCATGGAATGGTGAGAGAGCGCTTGCTTTTGGGTCCGTGCCCTCTTCTTACTCAACAGGATCCGAGCTCTTTTGGATCATCCATGACGCCTTCTCATTAATTCTAACAACGAGGCTTGGACCTTGAGCCAGGAAATATTGCTCCTAGGTTACTTATACCTCCAGTCAACGTGAAAGCATTCCATTCAATCAGAGAAATAGGGAATGAAGTTTGAAACACGTAGCTGTATTTGCCTGAAAGGGCAGTATAGCTGAAGCAGAAGACACGTGCAATTAAAGCCCAATAAAACAAGAAGAAAGGCAAACAGGCTTCAGGTCAGCCATGGCATTTCGGGCATTCAGCAACAAAAATAACGACCCCCAAAACATTATGTTGGTTTATTATCAATTCAGGCTCTTTCCTGGACAGGTCAGAAGAGATGTTGATGCTGGGTGCGCAATTGCACCAAATCTTCACTGGGATAATCGTTTGAGCAGAAGTTTGGCTTAAGGTTAAGGTTACATAGCTGTGCCTGCCTGCAAGGGCAGCTTATAGCTGAAGCAGAAGACGCTTGCAACCAAAGACCAAGAAAACCAAAAAAAAGAGCAAGAAGGCTAACAGGTCCAACCCAGCCACAGCATCTCAGGCATTCAGAAACAAACGAAGCAACTCCTAAAGCATCAAGTTGGTTTAAGGAGTCCTTCAGGCGAGTTGAGCTGTCTTCTTTGACAGAACTGAAGAGATGTTGTGACTGGGTGCGCAGTTGAAGTTTGGCTCACCTATTGCACACCAACAGCCACGACAAGAAGACAGAGTAACCTGGTTTGAAATGCCACTGCATCTCAGTGGAGTGTCGTAGGTACAATGCAGAGGCTGCTCGCCAACCTAAACCGCAGTTCCCCACAAAACACTGTGACGTCACCAAAGCCCTCACGAGTCATGATGCAACAGCCTGCTGGGCTTGAAATTCTGGCCTATACCCTGCAAGAACAACAGAGACTATCTTCCATCCCCATCAGATACCAGCTTGGCCTCGATATGCATGTGTGCCAACCATTAGTTGTTTACACCTCCAAACTCAAGGTCTCTAAGATTGACCATCATCAGCTCTAGGAAGCTCCGAGAAATACATAATCACACTCATTCCATCAAAGCGCATTACCTGCAACCTGATAAGGGTTATGCATGACTAATGTATGTTATACCAAGTCCCTTGCGGCACTGAGCGTCACAAACCCTAATGGATTTCTGGAAAGAAGCAGGTTTGAAACAATACCTGGATCATCCTTGAACGCCCTCACAAAAAGCCTGCTAGCAGACTAGCGCTAGAAGGAGCACTTCAATGCCCTTTACAGCCCGTCTTAGACTCATTGCTTTGCTCAGCACAGATCCTTAAAACTGAGTTCACCCCAAAGGCTGCAAGGAATATCGTTAGGCATAAGGCATCAGTCATCCCTTGAGAAAGAATTAAAGCCAACAGGAACCCGACTATCCCAAGATTGCTTGATGCTTATGTACAAGCGCATAGAGAAGTATAGGCCCTACCGCCACCCACTTAAGCACCCTACGCTTCACCAAAGCAGCCCATCTCTCTTGTTTCATACATGCACTGACTGGAAGAAAACTGTGTAACCCCTGCCAGATGCAATTAACCCTTCCACCATCATGCTTGCACCTGAACAATCGACACGCATGAAGGGAGAGCACAGGTATAATACTGCAATAATAGTAAGAGGAAGATTAATACTAAAATAGGGGTCTTGCAATGACATCGATAGTCTTAGACATTTTTGTTGATAATATCAGCTGCACTGACACCTCAATGAGGCAGCAAAGGTGTAACACTGGAAGTTTTGCAGATATACAGATAGACCTAGATATCTCTGTCAATAACAGCAGCAGCACTGACATACAAGCTAAGCGTGCTAGGAAAACTAATTCAGTGTATGCTGTTGCCGATCAAGCTTCCCCAAACAAGCTAGCAAAAGCCAGCCCATACAAGGAGAACCTCCAAAGGAAAGAATTGAGACAGCAAGAGTCCAATGCTCAGTCTCCACTGCATTTCGGGGTGCAACCTGTGAGTCAAAGAATGGTAGGCCCTCAGACATGCACTAAGCAAGACATTGGCATCCTAAACAGCCCATGAATACAGATGCAAGCTCACAAAGCCACAGCCTCCAACCACTTGCACCCACTCAAAACCATACACAGATCAGCAGGAAAAGGAAGAAGGCCAAGAACAAAAGAGCTGGCATTAAAATAGCTGAACTTCAGCTTGCACCGAGAGATAATTCAATAATAGGGGCTCAATCACTCTGGGACTACAAGAGAATGCACATTGTTGGCAAGCACAACCTAATAAGTGCACTCAAAGTGCTGTACCACCACCATTTACAAGCGCAGTTGGTACAGAATTTAGGCTCTGCCCCTCCGGCAAATGTAAAGCTGAGAAAGAGGACACCAAAAATCAAGAACAATATTTTGCTCTTTACAAGCCCCTTGTAATGGAGAAATAGGCCGTCCCACTGCTGAAGCACCTTAGAGATGTCCTCCTCACTAGTTCTAGGCCAGTATTCCATGCATTATTAAGCTAATTATTCAGCAATGCTGATGCGCATGCAAACTATGCAGGACCCTGGCTTTCATGAGGCACATGATGAATCTGGAACATTGCCTCCTACTGACCTCTGTCAATACAATGTTTGCAACCGCACATATCACTGGCTATGCATGAAACGTAAAGATGCTACACGGAGGGACAAAGAGCAATGATCAATGCTCAAGCTGATTGGTCCTGCCCAGTCTGCACAGGCTGAACCTGCTCAGAGCAAGACGTGAAGAGAGAAGAGTCTGAGCATGAGCTTTTTGCAATAACCTGAAGGCTCACTTAGGGGCCCAAGTAGCTAATGGAAAACTAAGATAGCTTCAGGGAACAGGTGCAAATGTGTGATCCAAGCAATATTCACCACCCAATGACCTCCATTAGGACAACCTAGAGCGCCAAGGACTTCAGCTCAGCCCTGACCACCAGAAGACTAAGGCCTGTAAACCCTCAAATTATACATATAGGCAACAGGAGTAGTTGAGACCATCCGCACGATAAATCTCATGGCCCCTGCAGCCACAGCCGTCCCCGCCAAATTTCCTTTTCTGCCAATTTGCACAAACAACAGATCCTTTCTCCCCAAAATAGGAAGTTATAGAAGCATGTATGAACAATATAGAAGGCAAATGCATGGGCATCATGAGCCCTGAGCGCTTCTACCTCCTAGGTAAAAGGTTCTTCAAAAGTGCAACAAGCAGCATGCTACAAAAGTCATAAACACAAGACCTGCTTAAAAGAGACATATCAAGGATACTTCAGGTGCACGTACATGCTGAAGCATATAACCCTCCAGATCCTCACTAAGCATACTTTTTGCAGCTTAGCTTTCTTGTGGGGAGCAGTGTGGTGCTAGCGCCTACAAATGCCCCTTTCCTTATTCATGCTGGCTGTGACATCACTAGCAGCGGGGTTGTTTTGTCTCTTTCCTTTCGTAACTAGTTGTAAATGTTTACCGCAGCAGCAGCATTACCAACAGCAACAACCGGCAGCAAGATCGGCAGGTAGCCTTGCTGAGCAAGAAAGCAAAGGAAACTGACTCAACAATGTTGGGCTCAGCTCAGAGCAAGAAGCATGGGCAATACTCTAGCCACCATAAATAAATGACGAGGTTTCATAGCCATACCTGCCTATAGGGGCAGCTTAGCTGAATTAGAAGACGCCTGCAATTGGATTCCAAATTGCCAAGAAAAAGGGGTCAAAGTCCTAATAAGCACCTCCCCGTGGTGGCCCTTGGATACAGCACTTTGAGGGCACTCTACTACTGGAGGTACTGGGATGGCAGGTCACCTAGGATGGCAGCCACGGTGGCTGGCCAAGCTCCCGGGCACGCAGCGGTGGCAGCAGCAGTAGCAGGTCAGCGGCAGCGGGGGGAAAGTATAGTAGTCCCCACTTCAAGTGTGCAGTGGGCTGCGCAGTGGGCTCTAAGGAGAGGGCCTGCAGCAGGGTGCCTGCCTGTCCAACAAGAAGGGTCATCGCAGTAGGGTGCATATGTGTCCGACACGTAGGGCTGGGTTGGTGGCAAGGGTGGAATGGTGTGTATTGGGCAGCGGGCAGCGGGGTGGAATGGGGTTGAATGACAAAGGGGGAGCCAGCGTGAGGCCGTGGGGCAAGGCGCGCACGCGCGTCGGGGGGATGGTGGAGCTCACAAGCTTGATGACGAGGTCTGAGAGCTTGTGGGCCCCACACCCCCGAGGGCTTACTAAGTAGGCATTGTAGGCAGTGAAGGCAAGCAAGTGGGAGCTGAGTGCTTCTGCTCTTAATTTGTCAGCATCTTGTCATGCCATCTGCACGTGTCAGGGTGTGAGCTAGTGTGCTTTATAGCAACTTTGGTTGCAGGCATTCTCTGGTGCAGCTTAGCTGCCTTTGTAGGCAGTGCTTTGTAGGCATGTGTTCCAGTAACCCTTGCAGCTCAGGCTCCCCAGGGCAGCGTCCTAAGTAGTGTCCTTGTTTGTTGAGTTTGGCCGCTGAGGCACAGGTAAGCCTGTCTTTTCGGGCTTGCACCCTCCTGTTAGTCAGCAGAACGGGATGCTGTTGTAGCATCAGTGATGCTGCATCATGCTACGCGTGGGTAGGCTGCCTTAGTGCAGTCCTCTCTTCTCCAACAGGAGATCGGGGGAGGGCTTGCTCTCCCGTGCTTGGGTTTCTGTTCGGTTTCCCTTGAACAAGGTGGAGGTTGATTGCCTGGCAATTTTGCCTTTTTCTCTAATTCGGTGGGGTAGCTTATGCTTCCTTTCCTTGAAATGCTGGCTGTGACATCGATATCACTGGAGCCTCTTTCTTGTTCCTTTTTAATAGAAGCAAAGCCAAAAAAGGCTATCAGATCAGTCACAGCATTCAGGCAATCAGAAACCAAAGTAGCACCCCCCAATGCCAGATGTCTAAGGCGCAGATGCTGCACCCTGATCCCCCCCCACCTCCACCAGGAGCAACAGTGGGGCCTATCCCAAACTCCTCGTCCCCTGCTGCTGCTACTGCCACTGCGGCTAAACCTGTGAGATGTGACAGCTCATCAGAAAGGAACAGAGGACCATTTCATAGCTCATAAGCAGCTGAATGGTACGGTATAAATGTGTATTTACCCACTAGGTGCTCAGTAAGAAGCAAATAGACAATGTTGTCTTACTGAACGCAGTTTTTGGGCCTCACCCTAAGGAAGAATGGCATAATTGCGAGTGTAAAAGTAAACCTCCAGCATGTCAAGAAAGCTATCAGATCAGAAGGCTAACCTTTATCCAGAGCCACTTACATAATTTAAAGTGTAGTTCAATGCCAAAAGGAAGACTATCTGAACAAGCTGCCAACAAAACAAGAAAATTCAGTAGGCTGACAAATAGCATCCCCCCTAGAGGCTGATCCATACCGCCTAAGTATGAAATTGTGTGTCAAAAGCCTGGCATGAATTACTTGGCTGACACAGCAGCTACATACTATAATCTGAAATAGTGTCTTATCTGCAGCAGCTGCATAATATGATCTTAGATTGTGTCCAATGCCATTAATGGCATTATTGCTGGTAATGATAAACAACATTCCGACGCATACTATGATCTTAGATAGTATCTAAGATATGATGTGGGAAATGGAGCCTCAAGCTGCTTTGCAGAAGACAACAATGTAGGTTTCCAGCTCACATTTCTGCGGGAAACAAGACAGGGAGGGTTAGCAAATTACAATGCAGAGAGATGCGTGGTGGGGTCCACACGATGGAGCAAAGACAGTTGGGAGGAAGCAGCAGCTGGAGCCACTGCTTGTCGCGAGGCGTTTGAATCCACCTGAACACCCATGCGCATTCATGCCTGCACAGACACACACACACACACACACACACACACACACACACACACACACACACACACAC